>JARVGP010001021.1:0-23769 GCA_029876185.1 Mansonella ozzardi
GGATTGAGTCTCATAGGCTAAGCGAAATAACGTCATGAAATTCCTTATTATAAAGTTTATTTATGTGAAGTTGTGCGACTTCAATTTCACCGTGATTTCATCCAATACACGTCAGAAAAGCAATGGAGAAAATTATCGACATCTTCCTGATGAAGTTGATGACAACTTCAATATATGCAGTGTTATTTATCATCAACTAATAATGATGAATGATCAGCATGATCAGCAATCCTACAAGATGCCATAAAGTTTGCAAGTGTTTGCATTGCTATGCTGTGTGCATCCTAAAAAAGTTCTTGTTTTAATGGATTGGAGATTATTTTTGACCATAATTTCTTCAAAAAAAAAACATTCCGATCCCTATTAAAAACACTCGAATAAATCATACTGAGCATCAGTGAATATGCTGAAATTAATGTCGTTCAAGATTTCAAACATACTTCGGCACCGCGATAATCAAGAATCGCCACAGCAGATACAACTGGCCATTTATTTACTGCTTTACCTAATTTATTTTTCGAAGATATCCAGAGGATATCAATATGATTGGATGCACAGATTTTTTTAATCTCGTCAATCTCAGCAGCAAGTTCAGCTGAAAATCTCAGTAACAAGTTTAAAAATATTCAAATTGGTTCATGTTTGAGAATTATGAAAAATATTACACAGGTGTATGTCAACTAATTTGTCAATTCATCTTGATAAAAACATTCCGTGTAATCAGTTAAGCACTAAAATACAGAATAAAAAAACTTTGATCAGCTTTCGATATGGTTAAGTAATTCCATCTTATTACATCAATGAAGTAAAAATAAATACTTATTTGATTTCGACATTAATGATTTAAGTCCTTAAATATTTCAATTATTATTAAACTGAATTAACTAAAATGTTTTATTCAGTTATATAAAATATTCTTTTTACCTGAATTACTGGACATGGAAATTTAAAATATACTGTTTTTATCAGTTTTGATATCGAGCGCCAATATAATACAACGTACTGCTCCAAGCGATAATTGCTTTCTTACCTCTCTTAAACCACAAACAAATCGATGCTTGGATTTTGCCTGTAAAAATTTGATAATTTACCAATCATGGAGTTTTGGTGTTTCTTTATCCAACTTTCTATTTTCCCATCCTTATTGTGCATGTGTTTTGGTGCAACAAACACATACAGTTAATACTGAACAGTTCAAAAAAAAAACACTGTATCTAAAATAAATTCAATCGGTATTGTTGTAAACAAATTCCTTCTTTCTAAAATGAAAGAAGTATTGATTGAACGACGTATACTTCAACAATTGGAAGAGCAAACATTATGGAAAAAAGGAAAGAAAAAATACTGAAGAAAGAACAATGTGACTATATTGATTAATTATATCTTTCAAAGTTCAAAATGACAAAAACCTTAATTGGATTTTTTTTCCACGCAGAATCTTGGAACTTTTTGACTTTTCTCATGAACTGTATTATCGCTGCATCAGCATCCTTCACGGTTAAATTGAATGGATCACATTTATCTGAATTCACTACTCTGTCATTCTTTTCCTGCAAATCCCTCTTGAAAAGAGCAATTCAATTATACAATACATATCAAAATTTGATTTAATTTAGTTCATAATGTATGATTAGCAATGTATATTTTCTTCCTAAAAAAAAATTCAAAATTAAAAACTTTTTCATACATCTTTCATTTTAATTATTTCTCTCCCAAAAAAACTTTTTAAAGTTCAAAAGAAGTTAGTTGGTAATAGCGATAATGGAGTAGTAGAATAAATATCTCAAATGCGGCAGAAACTTACGCTAAACTGGTATGATTGTGAATTATGTAGAAAAATATATTAATAAAATAGTATGTTAATGATCTCACATTATATGCTTCTTTCAGGAAATCGATGCATATCTGTTCGGCATGCAGCTATATTAGCACTATGAACTAAAGCAAGCAATCAAAAAAGTTAGTGTTCGCAAAAACAATGCTTATTCATATATTGCCTCAAATGATCATAAGATTTCGATAGATTAATTAAATGCATGCAAGTACTGATTGACAAATCATATTTTAAATAATTAAATTTCCGACAAATGGAGGAAACTTTTGAAATTTCTAAAATAATCAAAATGTGCAGAAATATTAGGTTGCAGTTATAAATATTCATGTGCCATCTCAAAATATATAGTAAAAAAAATAAAAAATTTGAAATTTCCAAAAATTTAGAATAAATTTTTAAAATGATGAACGAAAACCTTCTGATTATTTGTATCCTTTTGTTTTGTTCTGGATGATTTAGTTGTAATTAAATCACTCACTAAATGTTCACGTTTTAAAGGATTACGAACAAAATTCCTTTCCACGTGAGATTCGAACCTATCCATTAACAATTAACAGGAAAGTAAACTTATATTTGAAGCATCTCTGAAATTAAGAAGATGTTCCATAGAAAAATTATAACTCATGAAGAAAACATATGAGTATTTAAATGATTTGAAATATCAATTATAAAGATACAACCAATAAACTAATAAAATGAAATTTGTGAAGGTAAAGTTTTTGTAAAAAAATTTGTAAAACAATTTTACTAAAATACTTGTGTTTTCTTACAGCAAACTTATTTAATTTAATGGAATTAGTCGAATTTCTAATCTCAATTAATTGAAATTTAAACATTAACTTAGCTTAAAAGATATTTTCCGACAATGGTAAGTATATTTTCGCATAACATTTAAAAACAATCACAAATAGTAACGTTTGAGACAAATTGCATTTCATGTATTGTTTCACATTCTTGTGAATAAACAAATACGAAAATTCTTCGGCTCAAACAATGACATATTTTGAACTGATTATCAGATACTGTAATTATCAATGATATTTTTATTTTTTCTCCCGAAATTTTCCGAATTAAGTTCAACTTTTTCTTTATTTCACTTTTCTGATTTTCAATTTTTTAATTCATACATGAAATTTTGCATTTAAAAATCATTTTTGAAATTACAAATTAGATTCTGTTTCGAAAAATACATTTCATTATTTAATTTTTATTTCAGTCCTGAACTTCAGTTTTTTCAGAAGAAAGAGAATTGAAATAATGAACAAAATAAATTATGTAGAAGGAACCAATTAAACTTTTGAATTATTGACTGAATGATTCTTTGAAAGGATTGTGTTCAATTCATTCATTTCCTTCTTACATAATAATTTAAATTTTTTGCAATTTGAGCTGATTCAATTAGAAATTTGAAAAATTTCTTCTTCTAACAGTGATTTCTGTTCCATGTCACTTTCATCGCAGTTTTTTTTTCCATTATAAATCCATTTCTTTTTCCCATTTTTTTGGGAAAAAGTTATTGAACAAAATTTATTTAGTAAATTAGAAAATTCCAGTATATTTCGAGATTTCAAATTCACACAAAAGTTAATTATTCACGTGAAAAAGAAGAACTGAACTTTTTTGACTTGACAAATGTAAAGAGCTCATTTAATCCTGTGATTCATTTCGAGTTTGTTGTTTGATTCACTTATGTTCCTTCTCATCCAATTGAATTTTATAATTTAAATTTATGTAAAATTTTTAAATTCTACTGCTCTAAATTCAATTTATCGCTTTGCTTTTTGCTTTGTGTTTTATGCTTTGATGCAACGAGAAGAAGGAAGGCTAATATAATAAAATGTTTGTTAGAGACCATTTAAGTTTTGTTTTATTTGTAATTATTTTGATTAATCTAATATTAAAAATAAAATAATAACGGTTGTCAGGCTGGTTTTTCTTAAATTTTTTAATGAAAATTTTTGAAAAAATCCTACACTTTATGAGAAAATATACTGATTATTGTTGAATTAAAAGAAAAAGGATTGTTTTTTTAATCATTAACATAGACTTTTGCCATTCTATAGGTTGTGAAGTATGAAATATGATGATAATTTATAGAATCGGATGAAACTTCAATTAGTCGACATGATTATTATTATTTTATCATTTATTACTTTTATTATTATTATTGATATTAGTATTATTTATTATTATCATTATTATTATTACATCATTTATTATTATTTTTATCATTGGAAGTTCAAACATACTTCATCTTACAAAATTAATCTTTAATTAAGCAAAAAAAGTCAAATAAATTTCCATCCTAAATCGATGATCTAAATACTTTCAAATTCTTTTCAGCGCCAATCATGTAATCAAAAGATCAGCAAACAAATTGCTCAATTAACGACAAAAACAGAACTGGATATAATTGTCGGAAAAACCGAATTCGGGAAAATGATTTGCTCTTAAGTGTAAATTAGTAATTCTCTTGTAACATTCATTGTGACATCTTTTTGCCTATTGCATTTGTGGTGACATCTTTTGCCTATGTAAATCACATTCTGTCACATCAAAGATACCGTCGTTGTAACTTATCTACAGTGAACCATAATTAATCCAACTCCTTTATCATTGTGATTTTATGACCTTACTATTAAGCTTATTTCCTCCTCTTCTACTATGTATATAAACTATTCAATTCTTGGAGGTAGGCACTTCATTCATCCATTCATTCATACTTCTGCTTCGTATACTCAATTGCATCCACAGTCGCAAGTTCTGGCTCTGTCAATTCTTCGAGGTAAGGACTTCATTCACCCATTGTTTCATTCTTTATTTGTTCTTCGTTTATTTACTCACTCGTTTCCTCGTTCGCTTACACATTTTCTTTCTGCGTTGGTTTAACAAGTAGTTTGAAGTTAAATAATAAAAAATTTAATTACCCAAGTTTATACTCTACTCAAGCCTGAGCGACCCAAGCGAAACTCGATTGTGCCACCATAAAAGTTTCACAACAATATAAAGCAGATAAAAATAAGCAAGGCAGTTAAGGACTGTGAGATTCCATCTGAAGTCTGAAGCATGAAGCCATACACTCCATATTAATTCACGAGCTTGTTGTATATCGTTGAGAGCAGTGTGAATTACAATCAGATCTTCATAATGCAATCATCATTCTCTTTTATAAAAAAAGGAAACAAGTCTGACTGCTCAAACTATCCAAGTATAACTCTGCTCTCCAACGGCCAGAAAAATCGTCGCAAGAATATTCCTAAATAGATCAATTCCTATCAATGTGAAGATTTTCTACCTTGAAGGTCAATATCGCTTCGGACTTAACAGAAATACTTCCGACATAGTATTCGTTCTCAGACGAAGTGCAGAGAACAAAACAATGAACTAATTCTTTGCAGCTTTTTTGACCTCATCAAAACTACGACATTGTAGGCAGAAATGCTTATGGTAGATTTCGGAATGCTTAGATTGTCTTCTCATATTCCTCAAAATGATCAAGTTAGATATGCTGATGCACTCTCCGAACTTTTTGCTATTACCAATGATGTGAAAAAAAAAAAAAAAATTTAGTTCTTGCAACAGCTTTGTTCACAGTGATAAAAAAGATCATGACAGACCTCGAGAATGAAAACAGTACTTGTATCCGCTACTGTATCGACGTTGTTTATTTAACTTAAAATAACTAAGATCCTGAATCACTTTGTCTACGAGTTTCAATATGACGCAGCCTTTGTTGTTTACATCGAACATCTTGCTTTGTCCACTGAGCTTTTTAGACTAGAAGTTAACATGAAGAAGACAGAAATTTCCATCAATAGAATAGCAAAGACTTCAGAGCCTCCGGAAAGTGCTATAAAAGAGTTTGGTACAACATTTGAAAAACAGTAGGAAAATTGCTGTCTTTAGAGCCACGGTACTGCTTATTCTTTCGTATGGATCTGAATCCTGGGTCATCTACCGTCACCACTTGCGTTTCCTCGAACTTTCCATCAGCGCTACTCCCGTTCAATCCTCAGCATCCACTGCATTATAATAAATGAGACATCAAGTAACAGCTGACCAACATGCATTTATCACATTGAAGCCACGCCGCTGAGGACTCGATTGTTGAGCAGTTGCCATATAAGATTAACTTACCAATGGCCCCAAAAAAACGATACAGATTCTTCAAACAGTATCTTAACCTTAGCCATATCGACTATCACAAATGGTCTACTCCAATATCCAATCGGGAGACAAGGAAATACACAGTTCATAATGATGCCGTCTTCTTTGAGATTACCGTAGAATCAATACCGAGGACAGAAGATATCACAGAAAAACCTGCGCATCACTTATCGCCGAATCAGACTTTCCGCTGCACTATATGAAAGCATATTTATTTATCCCAGACTGATTTTGTTAGTCACAAGCGATTCTGTGTCAAACATTGATGAAATTCTGAATTGTCGTTCGAGAAGCCTAATCATCAATAAATACATCGATCATTTTAAATAAATATTTCTTTTTAAATATTAAAATTAATTACATTGTCTAAAATATTTGAATATCTGCTGAACAAGGAAGATTTGTTTTTCTTAAATAAAATTCGAAACTATGCGTTTTAAGAGGTTTTAAAAATATTTCAATCATTTATTTCAGATCCAATTGTCGGCATTATGCTCCGATATATTAATAATATAATTTATTCATCCTATTTAACTTACATAGCTAATCATTCTGTGCCAGATTCTATTCAGATAAATTAATATAATATTCAGACTAGATACTTTTGCAGTATCATTACTACAGAAGCTTGAGCAATCGCACTATTCGTCTTTCCCGTCTACCTATTTCACGACGATGGTTACTTGCACGGATTGAATCGTTGTAAAATCGACGAATACGCAAAAGCTGAAAAGTTGAATTAATTCAAAAAACAAAGAACTAGAGAAAATGTTACTTTTATTTCTCTAGCTTGCAATTTCAAGAAAGTTTCAAAATATTGAAAAGTATTAATTTTTTTCAGTAAAAATGAAAATATACCTTGTTTGTTCCAGATGTTAAGTGTCCAAATTCAACTTCGCCTATCGATTTCTCTGAAATTTTGAAATCAGTTTCCAACTCTCACATTTACAAGTATCTTTTGCAAATAATGTGTGTATCCTTGAATATATGAGACTTTTAAATTCTTCCAAATTTAAAAAAAAATTGGGAAAAAAAAGAACAAATGAAAGTTTTACGTAATTTGAACTTTATTTTAAATCATACTTGAAACACAGTAATTGCCATAATTTTTGAAACGTTTAATGATGTTTTTCAAGAATATAATTTCTAGGATACGATCGCCTGAAAGTCTAACATTTACTGCATCACAATCTAGCTCTCCACACTTTTGCACTGCTGATATGATCGTTCCATTTCGTAAATAACCCAGTATCCGACCTACACAGGTCTGCAAATAATATTGCTAAATTCGGAAATTTGTACGAACTGAAATGAACTGAACTCTCAACTGTAAGTTCAGCAGTTACAAACTGTCTTAATTGTAAAATTTGTTGTCCTCTACTTCGATGAATAAAGAAAATTGAAAAATTTCCCCTCAGATATATTTGACATAAGAACTGCATTGATTCACTTATTCACAATCCATATAGCAAACATGCGCAAAAATTTTTAAATTATCAAGATTTGGTGAACTATTTAAAACATGTACTTATTAAAAATAAAGTGCTGAAGTAAATAATGATGACGAGTTGTGTAAAATCAATGTACTAACATTTATAAGTAATATGAAACCGACATATTAGTAGTGATAAGTTGTATGAAAATCAAAGCACGCGACAATGATAAATTACATGAAATGAAAGCACCTGATGATGATAAGTTGTGTAAAAACTATTTTCATAATCGCCCAATTTCTTTGCACTGTTTAATCCTCTTATTTTTCCAAATCCATGACTAATTAATTTATCGTTTTTTCTTATCCAACCATTTGATGAAACTTCTTCAAATTTCTAAAATTTAAGATATCACTGAAATATACATTTTATTGCGAAAAAATTTTACAGTGTTATTTGAGAAAATTTTGAAATGGAATAAAATATGTTAAATTAATTTTAATTCAAAAATATCTCCTGAAAATGCATTGAAATCTTTCTGAATCTAACTGTTTAAACAACATCAGCAATCTCAGCAGCATTAACTTGAATGAAAAAAGGCTTTTCAACTTACCACTTTTCCAGAATTTCGATCAATATGTTTTTCGATTTCCGTTCCCGTACCTGCCGCTTTTTGTGACATATTTTCACCAATGTTTGACCTAAAACTTTTAAAAAAACAAAGGAGGAAAAAAGAAATGCAGTTCATCAATTGCTTATAAGTTTCTGTCTACCATTTTTCTTGTCTACCATTTACTTTCAACTTTAGATGAAATGCAAATGAATTTTGCAAATACTGGCAAATATTTTCGAAAAATTTGAATTTAAATCTGATTTTTTTTCCATGTATGCTAATTAACAATGCTAATTAATAAGCTAATTAATAGCTTAAACTAATAAATCTTTTAGTGAAAACTTAAATGCAACATAGGATATATGTGACCTATAGATATGAATGATTTACAGGATAAAGAAACAATATGGGATATGAAATATGAAAGAATAAGCTTTCTATGAAATTTAAATTTTTTTGATAATAACAGAAATGTTTAGCTTAATTACTAGCATCAAATAAACCGCAAGCTGCTAATTTCAAGTTTTATTTTTTTAAAAAATGAAAAGAAAAAAACAAAAAGCAAACTTTTGCTGTTTTTGCAGAAATTTATTGCTATCATGACTATTTCCATGCCAAAGTGATGAGATTCGCGAAATAAATTGAACGGCACTTTTCATATTTAGCATATTTCCGTTCTGTCTATTTAAATTCAAATTAATTTCAGATTGTTTGCCGTCATTTAACGTATATGCGTTTGTAACGGCCCTATTTTTATTGTCATTTTCAAATTGATCAGCATTGGATTTGGATGAATTTGAAGCTCTAAATAATGTTGTATTTTCGATGTTATGAGATTGCGTTAAACCTGCGATTGACATATTATCATGATTGCTGGATTTATTGATAATTTTCAAACATGGCAATAATTTCTTGTGGAAACGTTTCCTCGAATGACCCAATGGACGAATCATGATCATATGTTGTTGATTGGTGGGAATATTACGTTTTATAGCAATTGCACGTTGATAACTTTTGCTGTCATTTATTGTTTCAACATCTGTATATGTTGCAATTGTAGTCGTTTGATGTGAATTCAAATTCGCATCTACCATCATCGGATACTGTTGGCCAGGTACGATGAGAATATCTTGTGCGGGCAATTTTGCGTTACTAAGTTGTTCATTGGTTTGTTCCAAATGCTCAGTTGTTATTTCAGTGAGATCATTGTTAAGCTCGCTAAAACAAAACCAAAAAAAGAAAAACAGGCAAAGATTAGCTATAAAAACTGTAATTCTCTACTTCTTTAATAAGAAAATTTTTTGATTATTTAATAGACAATTTAGTTTAAAAATTCAAATAAATTCCGAACAAGTCAATTTTTTACTTCAAAATTCAGTTGCTATTAATTTTATTTTTATTTATCATTAAAGTCGAGACCAATTTTCAAGTGAAATTATTTCGATTGATCATTTATAATGATTATTATTTAATTAAATCATTAGTAATTAAATGAGGAAATGATTGAAGGCAAGAGATTGCAAATTTCGGCTCTTTTTCAAGAATGTAATATTAAATATCATCGAATTCATTCAATCGTGTAATGAATAGACCGGAAATTTTAAAATAGTTAGTTTTGTATTGTAGATAATGGCCATCACATAATTTAAACTAATGAAATTAATTTTTGAATCATTTTTGGAATGAGAAAGCAAAAAAGAGAGCATGAATGAAATAATTAACCTGCTAACGATAGATGGTGCCACCTGTATTTGTTGGAAATCATTGTTGTCATATTTATCTTCATATCTTCGGGTTCCAAAAATTGTAGATACTTCTTCTATCGTGTTTGGTGAAATTTTTTGTGGTTGAGTACCAAAAGTATTATGATAGGGCGAATTGAAATTTTTAGACATGTCTATAATATTACTGAAAGATCGTTGAGCACTATATGATGGTAATGATGATGGTACCAGAGGTTCTTGAGAATATGACTGTGGTGCATTATAAGTATAAGGAAAATTATATGTTTGAGAGTATGGGATGTTTGCAAGTGGTGCAGTATTAACCGGATGATACGAATGTACTGAATATGATGCGGGATAAAATGGTAAAGGAGGAGTAAGTAAACCTGAAATTATTCAAATTTCTTAAATGTTAGATTTGATCTTTCTTAAATCTTTCTAATATATAGCAGACGCCTCTGCTATATATTAGCACATTTTACATACATCAAACATACATCAAACAAATTTTATAAATATATTTACAGTACATTTATGTACTAATAAATGATCAGATCCCAATTAATTGTTACTTGGTAATTTATATGGTAGATGTGGTGCAACGTAATCTGTTCGTTGTAATGATTCGTGTTGTCGTACGCATGGACAAGTAGCACTTTGTGTTGAACATGAACAGATACCAGCTAAATAATCAACAAAATAAAATGTTAATATTGACATTTAAACTCATTTCCTTTCCTCTTTCTTTAAAAAAAAATTCCATTTTATTTCTTTGATCATTTCTCAAATTATCCGTTCTTTTTTTTTTAACGAAACTTAAGTAGCAAAATTTAAGTATTACGCATAATATGCTACATACTATGCATTATAAAAGCATATATTCATTATCAACTAAATTTTATGTTTAACTTAAAATTTTATGTTTAACTTATGCTTATTTTTTGATTTAAATCGATTTGCATCAACAAACATTAATTTTACTTTTTTTTAAAATAAGATGAGAAGCAAAAAAAAATTCTTACTTTTTTTAAAATAAGATGAGAAGCAAAAAAGAATTCTTACTGCTTAAACAAGCGAATATACTTGTTATCTCACTTATTGTAGTAATAACTGCGATTATCATCAGCTGTTGCAGCATTACTGACCAATACATTTTGCGTCTTGAAAAAACAAAAGTTAAAAAATTATAATAAATTGATAGTCAGTGAGTGAATTAAACATTCATAATCAATCGCATTTCCATTGCATTTCAAGTATTTTCTTAGTGGACAGACGATAATTATACTAATCATCTATTTTGAATTGCTATGAATTTTAAAATAAACCACTCATAGCAAATATTTTGCGGAATTCAAAAAAAACCGGTTTTTTAGTTGCAGTTGTTTTAACGACAAATTATTCGACTTTGTATAGCACAGCAAATTTTGCAAATACAAAAAAAGAAACGGTGCGCCAATTCAGCATTGACCACGTGCCGTAACATTATCCAATTTGAACTGTTAGATAATCATTTCCGACATATTCCATAGTTAATTATTCTATGCAGTTTAAGAAAAAATCAATTTACACTTTTTGCTAATCTGTCCAAGTGATTAGTATAAAAATTATGGAAATGTGAAAAAGGATTTGTGGTACATTTGCGCCTAATGCACAATTGACCTCATATTGTAACATATTATATAATCCAAATTTAAGTATTACAGTGTCACTCACACATATTCATGCAAAATGTTTTACGTCATTTGGATAAAATCGACTTATATTTCACGTCATTTATGCTACGAGATTTGCTGAATATAATGTATTACGAAAATAAAAATTAAAAAAAAAGATTTAATGGCACGTCTATGCTTGAGAACAATTAACCGAACATCAGATTGTATAATCTTTCCAAAATTTATGCTTAACTTTTTTGAATAAAATCATGAGTTGGCAAAGGAAATGATCAGAAGAAGACGAAGGGTAACTTATTTGCATTGAAATTATGAAACTTCAAATGAGCTTTTAAATTAAACTTTTTTCGACAAAAAGCACAAAATCATTTCAATTGATTTTTTCTTTTTCAAATTTTAATGAATTTCGCCTATAAAATTTCCAGTAAAATGCTTAAATTATACGAAATGTAAAAAAAAAAAAAGAATTTCATAGAAATTCAAGGAAAAAAGAATGAGGGAATTTTTACGACACAGAAAAAATTTAACGATTAAATAGGCATTAAGTGAGAAACATTATTCATCACTTATCGTTCGTCATGTGCTTTTATTAATTAGATTAATAAGTTGACTAATTTATTGAAACAAAAAGTAAAAAGTAGTAAAAATACTGCAAAGAAAACCAGGGAAAATCTGTAGGAATTTCAACTCTGAAATTTCTTTGAAATAAATAAATAAAAGAACTGTCAGAAAAAGAAATGAAAATAAAGAAAAATATTAGTTTGCTTGCAACATTTTTAAATTAAACAATTATTTCTGTAAAAGATTTGAAATTTTAAAGTTATTTTAGTCCTTTCCTAACTATTGTCCTTTTTGTGACGTAGTTTTTGTGACGTACTCTTTTATGACAAATTGAGTTTTCGATGAAACGAAAAATGAAGTTTTTTTGAAATAATTGTTTAAATAAAGTTGGGAGGATTTTGGTCAATGATTTGTATGGATCAACAAATAATGACTGTTTGTATTGGTTGAAATTATTAGTGAAAATGGAAAGGATAATTAGAAGAAGGAAACCAAGGAAAAGAAAAAAAGGAATTGAATAAAGAATATGGGAAAAAGATTGGAAATTTTGGGAAAAGCCGAACAAAGAAAAAAAAGAGAGGCAACAAATGAAAAATGATCAAAATATTGTTCAAAAAGGCTATAAAATTATTCAATGCTCGTTGAAATTTGTAGCTTTAGGCTATTGCATACAATTTTCTGTTCTGCTTGATATCTTTTTTTTCGTCAAATGATAGCAGCTGAGGGAAGAAAGGAAGATAATAGTAGAAATAAGTATTTTTATAAAATTCATCATGATAATGATGATAACAGTAATAATAACGCAATGACAACAAAAATGATAACAATAACATTGATGATAACAATAACACTAACAATAACAACAATAACGATAATTATTGGAAGTAACAACAACAAAAATTACTTACTATTACATTAAAACAGTAAATATAAAAGAGCAAATGACATTAATTATTTTATTAAGCATTTTATTATAACTGTAATTCACGAATTTTAAAAGTTTCATCGGAAATATTTGTTGGGATGTGAAGAATTAGTTATCATAATGGACAAATATCATAGTAAGAAAAGTAAGAAAAATAAGTAACTCCAAATTAAAAGATTTGTTATATTTAAGAGCAATTTTACTCAGTCGTCATAGTGACAGTAATAAAATCGTTATCATCCCAACTTTCTCTTTCTCTCTCTATATTCTCCCATATCAGTTTGTTTCTTACCATATCATTCCAATGGTGATAACGATGATATGAGCACACGTTATACGCCAAAATACGTCAAATGATATGGTTGCGCATATGTGTATTTGTGCGTGTATCCATGTATGTCCACGTGTGTGTAAATGTATTTTGTCTAAACTTCGGACTTCACTAATTTAATCAAGTGGAAAAGCACTCATGCACAATCGCAAATCCATTGAAAACTTGAAACCATTCAATTTGTTCATTTCAGGCATGTAAAATCTTGTTGAAGCAACAAAATCATTTCATTGTTTTGTTGAATTTTTCAGATCTTGAAAATTCATTTGTTGCACTGCTTTGCGTGAAAAAAACTTTTTGAATATTTCTTAATGTTATTTCAAAAAAAGCGATAATTAATAGAAATTTTGATTTTATATTTTGATTAAAACAAAAAGTAATTGTGATGAGATATATCATTCCATCATCACTATCATCACAAAATTTGTTGTTAAAAGTATCGGAATTTCTGAAGCAAAAAATAAAATGAACAAAAGGTAAAGAATCATTGAAATAGATGAACAGATAGCATTGAAGCAATTTTAAAATGTCTTAGGCTTGGATGAAAACTACAAAAATTTAACAAAATATGATTTTCAAAGGAAATTGTGATAATGCCGTATACCACCATTCACATAATGCCGTGCTCGATCATTTGCATACTATTTTGAAGTGTATTTTGTGTACTATTATTGCACTATTTTTATAAAAATATAGCACATGCATTTTTTTCTCTGCAACATTTCAGGAATTTCTTGATCAAAATAAATAAAAATTGTCATTAAAATTTTTTTGCATAAAAGTGCGAAATAAAATCAAAAAAAGAAAAAAAAAATTTCTCAAGAAGAAATTAAATTTTAAAAGTGTTAATGATTAAAATGATAGTGTAGCATTTTTCGTTTATTAGCTTTTATTACACAAAAAAAGGAACAAAGAAAGGATGTGAAAATAATTCAGAATGTTGTCAAGGTGACAAGAAAAATGAAAGGAAAGATAACTGATACTTATTTAGTTTTAAATTTATGAACAGATGGCAATTATCTTTTTATCAAAAAAGATGAAGCGAATTTTATAATTTCTGTGATAAAGTTGTTCAATTTAATGCATAAAATATTTGTCAGACATTATAAGAACTTGAAATGCTACTTGAATGCGACAAAAATTATGGAAAATTAAAAAAGAAATTTTAGAAATTTTGGTTAACACAACTGAAGTGATTGAAATATGCATATGTATACCACTGTATGAAGTAACAACAGTACCAAGATGCGATTTATCCAATTTTAACGATTAATTAATTAAAAACTAACAATTAGTATTCTTGAAATCATTAAAGATGACAAAGGATGAAAGAGATGATTGGAAGTATGATTCAATTTAGTCAACACTTTCTTAATGCGGTCCCAAACTTTGTTTTTTGTTTTTCGGATACTTCTCAGAAAAAAGTCATTTTTTCTTTAATATCAGTCATCAAGCATCAACGACTCCGAATTTATGCAGATTCATTTAAGTTAAACAAATATGACAAAAGCAAAACTTTATAAAGGATGAAAACATCATTTCAAATTTAATGCATACGTTTTCCTTTGTTCAATTCAGTTTTTTCCTTATTTTTTGATTCTTGAAAGATCCAAAAAAAAAAGTTTCATTAAATCTTTGTTATTGCTATTGCATAGCTTATGATCATTGCTTTCTACACAAAATAGAACGTGAACAGCTAAAATCTGAAAAGAAGAAACTTACATACTGCATTAAGTTATTAGTAATTAGTTGGAAAGAATTTGCTTTTGCATAAATGAATAAAATAAGTGAAGGATTGAAACAATTATTGTTGAATTCTGTTGAAAAGGTGGAAATTTGAGCATTGGTTTATTTACAATTTTCAATGATTTGATGCATTTGACGATGAAATGCACAACAGATAGAAAGTACTACATTATGGCACATCGAAAGTTTTAAATTTTCCTGCAATCGTGAAACAGGAATTTTATTACAGAAATCTTCTAACTGTTCTTTTCAGCTGCTTTGAGTGAAATTCTTTATGCTTTTAAAAATTTAAAATAATTCCAATAATAATTTTGACTATTTTACTGATAAAGATTTAACTTATACACATGTAGCACAGCACAGACACATAAATAGACATACATAGATACACAGATACACACTACATTTTAAGGTTATATAATCAAACATGATATAGACTAGATCTATCTTCAGGCCTATGCAGTTAAACATGACATGAGCTACATCGTCTTCAGGTTTCCATAGTTGAGTGTAATAGAGACTAACTTATCTCTGATTTTCTGTAGTTGAATATCTCTGATTTTTTGTAGTTGAAAATCAATTCGACCTTAGTATGATCTGTGTAATTGACAAATGCTTTTCTTACGTAGATAAAGATATATTTTGATTCGCTTATCGATGATAGAGCTTTATTCGGGTTATAATAGTTTACTTATACTAGTTCAAAACAGCAGGAGAAAAATGATATAGAGCACGATTCAACAAACTGGTAAGCTCCTCGGATCACTGTGGAAATCAAATTCGACCTTAGTATGATCTGTGTAATTGACAAATGCTTTTCTTACTTTTAGCCATTCATAAGTATCGGAATATCTTTGTGAGATCTTGTCATTGTTAGCTTATATCCTTCTCATTGTTTTAATTTAATTTACAAAATTTCATCACTTTGTTTGGTCCATTTAACGTCTGCTAAAAAAAAAATATGTTCAATAACGATATAATCATCTTTAAGATTCCAGTTGAAAATGATTTATTTTATTACTCATCTAGAGTTGCATACTCTATACCTGTCGTTACGTTTTTTAGAATATTGCGACATATAATTTCCGTGCTATAATAATCATTTCTAACTTGTGGTCCAAGACAACAGAAATATGGTCCGCAATGAGGCTGGCACTGTGAATAGAAAATTTACGGAACTGTTTTTATTTTTGTTAAGGATATACTTTAATTTGTTTGTCGCCAATAAAAATAGGATATCATCTCATTGCTTGCATTTATCTTCTTCGTATTAATTTTGCTGAACTGAACATGTTTTCTTCATCATCTTGTTTTCTTATAATTTAATTTAAACAACGCAGGAATCGATTGGCAACAATTGATGATATGCATGTAATTTGAGCAAAAGCTCCCGAATTATCCAATTTGTAAGGGAGATATAAGGCAGATATCATGATGGTGGAAAACAAATTGAAAATAAAGTGTTATAATGTTATTCTGAGTTGAACTTATGCATTAAAAGTTTTGATTAAAGTTTACTCTCAAATTAACAAAATTTATTATTTTCGAACCGTATGATCTCTGCTATAAATAAATCGAAGCCAAAGTAGTACCGGATCAAGAAATGGGTTTCACTATGTAGTGGTTATTCTGGAGATTTTGGATTAGGAGTTTTTGGAAAAGCAAACAAAGTACAGTTGACTTCTTATGATATTTTAATTATTTTACAGCAAACGCTGTAAAATAATTAAAAAGTAAGTTAATAGGCAAATTAATCTGATTTAAATAATATAAACGTGAGAAAAATTGGTAAAACGAAAACGATAAAAAAGAAATAAAATGCAATGCAACAACAGTGCATAATAATACTTGAAAGGAAAGTACAAAAAGGAATGATCTTATAATTTGAGGCGTTTGCAAAGTCTCCATGGTTTCTTTCTTTTTTCAAATGACTTTCCTTCTTCTTCTCATCGTTTTCATGTTTCATTAAAGGCTGACATAATTTATAGATTTCTATTTTCTGATTTGTGTAATCTGTATAATTTAGGTTAAGGAATTGAATTATAATAATTATCGTTTACGATATAAGTTTTTTCCTCTTCCTTTTTTTTGCACTGAATTCTTCCAACTCATTATATTTTCATTCATTTGTGTCGTACACAAAGAAAAGTCTTGACAAGACTGGACGGACTGGAAAGCATCTTGTCCTAGAGATCGGACTATGCACAAACTAATGATATTTCCATTCCTTTCTTTTTTCTTTTCAGAAATATATTATGGAACTATTTTCTACATCTTTGTTTATTCAGAACTCTTCCATAACAACAATAATAAGTAATAATTATAAAATTCTCATCGTTTTTCATGTTTTTGAATTTTTTATACTTTCATTTTGTTTTTTTCATCATTTATTAAAACTGATAATGATTACTATTATTATTCATAGTTTGTTTTCCTTATTAGTGCTATTCTTAAGCTTCACTTGAGAAACTGATGAAATAGGACAAGCTTTTAGAGTTAATTATGATTGAGATGATAATGGTGTGATTGATATAACAATAAAATGACTGGAATGATGATGTGACAGATTGAAATAAGTTTGATATTTTTAATGAAATTTATTGTAATGAGTCAAACTAAATTCAGTTTTTATATTGTTGGAATTTAAATATTCCATAGCTTAGTCTACGAATAATTAATTGCAATTAGTTTGATATCAAGTGAATGAATCAGGGCAGACGATGATAAACCGATACAATCAGGAATTTGAAGATTTCAAATTCTTTGCATAAAAGCAATTCAAAAATTACGCTTCGTTAACGAAAAATGAGTAAAATAATACAAAAACTCACTGTTATATTGTGAGAAAATACTTTTCCATACCTTTCTATCTTACTAACCTTTACTAATCCTCTCTGCTTAGTCATTCCAAAATACATGAATAATTCTAAAAATAATCTCGGAATCAACCGCTACATCTTAGCAAAGCGCCTTTTAAAAAGTCCGTAATAATTAGCAAAATAAATTTTTTTTACAAAATTTAAGGAAAACGACAAAAATTTGCCATTCTGTCCAGAAATTTTAAAATGTCTTTACCATGCGAATCATTATGTAGTAAACATCCTTAGTGTTCGAGAAAAGATTTTTGCAAAGATAAATTCAATTAACAATTATCGCTTTCTTTAATTGTTATTTTTACGCTTCATTAATCACTATCATTCATAGAGCAAACTGGAACAAACTGAAATTGCACATCCGGAAAATTATTCGTATGAAAATTTTGGATAAAATCCCCATGCGACAGATTTGCACGCGCTATTGTTTTATCATTCAAAAGAATTGCAGTTACGGGAAAAAAATGAATACATGATCCATTTAGGATTCGTTGAATTTAGGGTTCACTTTTCTTTCTATCCATAGATTTCCGGAATTTTCTTCGTTTTTTAATTTTTATTTTTAATCCTTTTAATAAAAAGCACAATAACTATAGGAGAAGGATATAATCGTTTTTTAACGACTACAAGTTTTTTAATAATTAAACAGTTATAAATTTAACAAAAATCTTATGCTCTAATTTGACAAACAGTACTGCTTTATTTGTTATTAGCATCTTGGTATCGTACAGTAATCGATTTTTTTAAATGTATTGTATTTAAATTAAATCATAGTTTGAAGTTTAACAGTGAATTTGAATAAGAATTCTAACTGTGAGTTACATTTTAGGAATAAAACTCTGAAATTGATATTTGATAATTGGTAGCATTGATCAAATAGTGTGTACTCATAAATAGATATTACAACAACAATAACAGTAGCAGTAGCAATAACAATACCAACGATAACGACAACAATGACAATAACAACAATAATAGTAGCAATAACAATAATATCGATAACGATAATAGCAGTAGCAGTAACAACAATGTAAAAATGCTAATAACATTAGCAACAGTGACAATAAAAACAAAAACAAAAGCAGCAACAATAAGAAAACCGAAAAAAATCTTATGTTTGTCCTCTACCGGAAATGAGTATATTTTTTGGGTAATATCTTTGCCAATGTTTAAGTTTGTTCCCGAATCAGCATTAGATCAACAGTTGAGAATATCAAAGGATTTATGGACAGTATTTTTTCAAAACTATTAGACATTTGGTAGTAATAACTGGTGCTCGAATTTCTATCGAATCCGGTGTTTTCGACTACTGCTTACTTAAAATTGATCTACTACTTATTTAAAGTTGATCTATTGCTTACTCAAAGTTGATCAATATGCACTTAATGATATTGCACGGTGCATTCATGCAATCATAAGCAATTCGAAAGCGTCACTGAATTCGGAATTACATAGTATGGCCGTATTCTTTCTTTTTACAATCCAACGTGACACATTAAACTGAGAAAAATGAACGTGTTACGTGATTTATCAAGCAGAATGTAGCCGGATCGGAAATATTAGACAGATTGCATGGCTCTAGTTGACTATTATTTGTATAATTGTCATCTGGGATATTGTTGGCTTAGTAAATGATATAGGAATGGATTCAGATGGAAAATCTGAATTGCTTTATATTGGATATTGAAGAAATAGCACCAAACAGTAATCGAAGAATTCCTGATAAAACTCTGAACATTTCCAGTCTTTCAAAATATCCAAAATATGACTCCAAATCAGTTCTGAGAACGAATTGTTTTTTCGATAGATTGATTGATTCAGAAATTCACAATGTTAATATATATGCAAAATTGTAATGGTATCTGATACTTGGTTCTCTTACTTGTATGGTCCAGTAAGCATACTAATATTCTTGCCAATTTTGATTGCCAATATTCCCTAACTACTGATCATGACTTAATGACCGTAAAAACATCTTCGAATATTCCGATATTATCAAACATAAATTTCTGGCATATTTTCCAGCGTAAAAACGCTTAGTTTCAAAAACTATCTTATAAAAAAATCGGTTAGTTTCTTTTTTCCGCAAATACAATTGATTTTTAGATTGTTATTTTAGAAATAATGTCAATTTCAGAGCTCATTTAGCAATTTATGAATGGTTCAACGTTTGATATGTGGAAATCAGATGAAATCAGATTGACCGGAAAAATTTTTCATCTTAATCAAATAATAAATGACATCGTGTTTCTATCTTCATCTTAATCTATGCTGTACATGGAAGATATGTTTCAAAGAATTTTTTATCATATTTTTCCGAAAAATTTATTGAATCGTACTTGTAATTTGAAAAAATTAACAATTTCTTATTAGTTCGAAGTGAATATATAATTATTTATACGAAGCTTATTTTCATTAGGAGTCTCATTTAATTAGTTCGCTTAATCGATTTTATATATTATATGTGCAGTAATTACAACCACCTCTTATCAGTTATCAGTCATTTCTTTCAATTAAATAACTCTTAATTTAATTAAGATAATTCAATTTAGGGTATTTATTGTGTCCTTATTACAGTAGTGCGATGTTAAGTTTCACGTAATTTAGTCGTTATATTTGTAACAAAAATAAATTAACTATTTTATTTGTCCCAACAGAAAAATCTCTAACATCAAAAAAAAAATTAAAATAATTACTGAAAACTATATAAAATCTGTCGACATGCACGTTCCGCTATTTATTTCTGGATTTGTTTTTTCCCTGCAAAAACAAGAAATAATGTGATGAAAATGAAAATAAGAAGAAAATACGAGCAAAAATATAATAAAATTTATAACGACGCAGTAAACATGATATTGGAACTGCAAGGGATTTTCCATACAGTAATATTTATAAATTTTCTAATAACTTTCATTCTTAATAATGTTCGGAAGCTTATTTTTCCGAAAAGTGAAATGCCTTCTCTTTTTCAGAAGATACATACACTCTGAGCAATTAATTGCTTACCTTTTTATTTTTTGCAACACCATGATAAGGTTTTTTGCTAAATTTTCTGTTCTTTCCTATTTTCCTGCGTTTTTCTCTAACAGTGCCATCTGCTCCTCTATTAACATTTTTTTCAGCATCTTTTACTGCCATATAACTACCAAAATGCAGTAGCTCATCCAAAATATTCTGTCGGTCTTGGATCCTTTTGTTGTGTCTCTCCTTCTTCGTCATTTGCAAACGGATAAGATAATCTTCTTCATATCTGAAATGAACACAAACTTTATAGAAATATAGATATTTTTGTAATGCTGCAAAACAGATAAGGCTCAGCTTCCATTAAAATAATATTCTAATATCATACAGACAATTCGAGCATTTTCAAAATTTGATTGATAAAAAATTTTGGTAAAAAAAATTTCGAAGATAAAAACAGGTGGGATTCTTAGTGCATAAACAAAAAGAAAGGAACAAAAAAATACTCACTTTTGCTTTTCAATATCTTTCTGTTTTTTCTTTTTTATTATACTGTCATCCTAAAAATATTAGAAGTTTACAGATCTTTGAAATGATTTTGACTTGATATGTATTCGTTTTATTTCTTGATATCGTCTTCTCTGATTTACTGAACATTCTTCTAACATTCTGGGCATAAACTGAGAAAATTACCTAAGCTTTCGTACACTATTAAATATTGAAGTGACTAGAAACGGCCAGCATTTCAAAATATTTCATTCTTCATTAAGCGATGCTCTTTCCATGTTGCACGGAACTAGCAAAAAAGTTAAATCCATTAAGCCAAATCCAAATCCAAATTAGTACGACTGTGCATACAGTATGAGTTTAATAGTGTACTATTCAATCTTGGGAACTTTAGATTAAAAACTAAACATTATTACTTGGAATTCTTCTGGAGCTTCACTGTACTGTGCTCGCAAATCTTGTATCAAACTACTCTGCAGTGCTCGTCGCCTTGCTCGCTGAATTTTCCGTTCTTCCATTTCCTCTTCATCTTCTGCAAATAGCCTTTTTTCTCTTCAAACGATAATGAGTTTAATTATTCATATGAAATAAAAGTAGATTGAAGTAGCAATCAAAATTCTTTTTTACAACTTTTAAATTCGTGACAAAGTGTTAAGAATAAAACTTAATGAACAATTCTTTGAAAGAAAATGGCAAACATCATTACCATTGTAATGTACAGCCATTAGTTTTGGTGGAACGTATTTTTTGGATTTCGTTTCCTTGGAAGTGTCTTTATCGCTGTCTTCTTCCTCTGATTCCAACTCTTCATTGTCATCGTCCATTTTCAATCGCTCTGGATGTGGCCGCAGCGTCTGCAGAAAAATATTTCGTTATGCCATAGAAATATATGAAGTTCTCGTCAAATTATTTAATCACTCTAGTGGTATACAGAAATGACAGATTCTGCTGAATCTGATATTCAGAAAAAATACAGTTTACTTCAAGAATAAATCCGAATCCTGGGTTGAGAGAAAAAAATGGACATACTTTTACACTACCGCTTCTCGTGCCAGATGCAAGTGAAACTAGTTTTTCAACGTGAATTTTCATTCTATGTTCAATGGGACGCATTCGTTCCAAAACCTGCAACTGTGTCGTAAAGCGTTCGTAATTACGCTAAGATTTTCAAGATTTCTAATAATTTTAGGATAATTTCCATCTTAAAATTGCAACAAATTCGGTTATAAAAAATATCAAGCATTTACCGTTCTCAAGTAAACTAAACGTTCAATAGCCGGATCACCTTGTATACTATTTCCAGTACTCATTTGATACATCAAATACACGAGATCACGTGTATATGCAAGTATATCACGATTTTTCACTTCATAAAACGATATTCCCTATAGGAAAATCAACATATTAATAAAATAAAAGAATATACAAAGAAATCATTAGGGATATAATTTAAAAAATGGGGAAAAAATGAACTCATTTAAAATAAATATGAAACATTTTTCTTCTTTAAAATCTTTTGATTGATGTGATTGACTGGGAAATTTTTTTTAGCTAGAAATAAGTGAGAAGCAAATAACGACTAATAAGTTGATGATATGAAATCGGACGGGGTTAACGTGACGAAAATGCTTAAAATAACAAATAAATGCTTTCAAAGTAACGCCTACATCTCGTTCTTCTTCGTTTTGCAGTTGAACAGAGAATTCCTTGGCCACGTTTAGCAATTCAGCTGATGTTTTTACGCAATCCGCAATAATACTGACATAACGTTCTTCCGACATCGAGAAAAACTAACTAAAGAAATGTTTGCAATACTGAGACAGAATCTCTCCTAGCATTCACGAGAAACGCAAGAAACGCTTGGCTAATCGATCATACTCGCTATTTTTAACAAAAAATAAAAACTACTATGAATCAAAAATATTAACAACAACCCTAATAAAATCGGATGTTATAGTCTCAAAGCCGTTCGTTAAGCATAAATGCTATACAAACCCTATAACATGTTCAAGAGTTGTCCTATTGAATTTGTTATTGCAACTATCAAAATTTTAAAAAGACCAGAAAAAGATAACAGAGATTTGAAAAAGCTGTTTTGATTTCAAAAATTAAAAAATTTAAGCCACAAAAATCACTTCTTATAATTCATAAAATCACAGTTCGTATGAAAATATCGATATTTAGAACAAATTACCGAGTTCCTCATTTTCTGAATAGTGCAGATGATTGCATGAATGATTTTTAAAGAATCATGAACACCTTTCAAATAACAGACCCGAAATAAGAAAATAACTTTCACAATATTGCTAAATATAAACAGTGCTTTGCCTACAGTGCAAGAATAAAACACCGTTGAGCGCAAATGAAGCCGCTATAAAAAAAAAAAAAAAAAAAAAAAAAAAAAAAAAAAAAAAAAAAAAA
>JARVGP010001022.1:0-24391 GCA_029876185.1 Mansonella ozzardi
TCGTAATGGTAAAAAAGTACCCACCTTGTAATTCCTTCAAATGTGCAAAAAAATTATTGGCCCAAAAAAAAAAAAAAAAAAAAAAAAACGGAAAAACAAATAAGTGAAATGAAAGTTTACTAGCAAACTTTTCCAAGTTTTTTAAACGTTTCTTCTGCAACATCTTCGCATGCAACATCAGTGGGGCCGGTTTATGCTCAAGCTAAAAAACAATCAAAACACTAAACAAAAGTAATAATGCATTTTAACATGAAATTAAAATGTTATAGTATATCAATTAAAAAAAAAGTTCTTTGCTTAATAGTACATTTCGACATACGTAAAGAAAAAAATTCCTGTTTCACCTGTTTTAAGATTCCATGTAATCTTCTGGATGCATCAACTGAGTTAGTGAATACCAATGTCCGTCCAGCATAACGATTCAACAAATATATGAGACTGGTATCCTAAATCAGTAATTCTGTATAAAAGAAATCATTTGTGATGAGGGAGATAACCAAAACAGAAAGTAATCCACAACGAACTGTACCTTTTCTAATAAATTGTTGCAGTTTATCCGCGCTTCGACGACTGTCTTAGCTGTACCTTTTTCGCCAGTAATATCAACAATTCTGTATTTGTCCTTTCGTATTCCAGTGATTTCAATCAATCTGCCTAAAAAGCAGAAATCCCTTAGTGAAACTAACAATCAACACTTCCATTATGCAGATGAATAAAAAATACAAATGTACTGTAGCTGAGAGAAATAGAAAAAACTAAAAGATAGTGTATTAACATGGAAAATAACGATTTTAAAACTCTTTCTTATTAAAAATACATCCATACAATCGATTAAACTTTCTACAAGAAAGGAAAGATCTCAAGATAAAAATATTTCTCTCTTAAGGCAAATAAACCATTAAATCAATGTACTAATTCCACAGCTTAAAAAAAAAAAAAAAAAAACTTGTTTTATTAAATTTATAATATATTATAAAGAAATTTTCTTTTTCAAAATATTAAATGTAGGACAGAATTCGATAATTCGAAGAAACTTACTGATTTTCTCATCTGTATTTATTTTAGCGTCGTTTACATTGTCGTGCTTCTTTGATACCGGATGAGTATATGTAAGAGTTGCAGAAAATACAAATGTTTGAAGCTTTTTAGATGCATTTCTGTAAAATGCTCCAATATTTTTCTCGAAACATTTTAGTGAGCTAATAATGAATGAAATATAATGATTAAACAATCGACAATCCTATCTTTTTTTAACGAAGACTAATGTTCTGTTACATTCAGCGTTCAACTATACTTCGAACAAAAAAACACTGAATCGATCAAGCATCGAGTTCCGAAGTTAAGCCAAATTTCAAAAATGAGATCATACCTCAGATCATATCACAGATCATATCTTTATTAATTTATTCATAGCGAAATTGCAATGATATTTTAATGGAAAAGGATATTTACTCACTTCTTTATAGTATCTAAAATATGCTGCAGATCTTCAAAATGTCCTTTTTCAATCATACGATCTGTTTCATCGACTACCAGACATTGTAAGTGAGACCAATCACACAGACAACTTTCACTTTCAGCTGATGTCATTAAAGCCAAAAGTCGTCCTGGAGTTGCAATTACCACTTCAGGAATATATTTTAATATACGCACCTGTTTTTGCAATGAAAGACCACCTACTATAGATGCAACCTATAAAATGGAAAAAATTAGTAAAAAAACTTGAAATTTCTTCAGATTACTTAAATTTTTTTTAAAAATACTACCCAAATATGTTATGGCACAGAAATAGGTCGAAGCATTCAGTTATATAATCGAAATTTAACAGCGAAGTGAAAATTGTGCGAGCTAGTTAAAATAAGCCAAAAGATATGCACGGGACATTAAGGAAACAAATGGAATGATCCTTTCATGAAAGGCAATCTTCCAAATTATTTCAGAAGGTATGAAACCATTTGGTTAATTTATGCAATGCAGACTATTAGCTTATAGGAATAAATCTCTTTCTTCTTAAATTCTTTGATTTCAGCTAGCAATATTTTTACTTTATTGTATGTGCAATTACTTCATTTTGGAAGCATAAGAATGGATCAAGATGAAATATCGTGAAATCTGTATCTCATCAATTTACGAAAAGAAAATAATTACTTTGAATGGAGTATATTTCAGCAAAGCATCCATGTGGTTCCTAATTTGCATCACCAATTCGCGAGTCGGTGCAAGAATTAGAGCTCTAATACACTTTTTTTGTTCACTGCTTCCCGCAGTTGACTGGCTTGCTAACAGATGCTCAATAACAGGCACACCAAATGCCAAAGTCTTTCCACTACCCTGTAAATTTATGGTTTTGCTACAGTTGCACAATCTAGAATAAAAATTCGATGAATAAAGAGACTGATAACATTTAATATATAATAGTCAATTGTCGCACACAAAGCATGTCCTACGATTACAGCTATTCTATTAGCACTGAATAATAAACTGACGAGATCTTTCCACATCTCTGTAAATTTATGCTTTCGCGAGAATCGTACGGTTTTAATCGATAAAACAACTTCTTCTTTTATAGACTAAGCACTAAAAAATTAAGAAAAGTCAAATTTTACCGTTTCTGCAGCTCCAATGATATCAAAGCGGTCCCTAACAGCGCTTGGTATAACAAGTTTCTGTATTTCTGTAGGCTCAGTAAATCTACAATATGTTATATTATTATTGATACGTTATATTAACAATTTGCTAATATCAGTTTACATTACTATTACATGAAGAATTTCAAAAGGTCAGTAACTGTTCTGCAATCTAATGAATTTGACAAATGACAAAAAAAATACCCCATATCAACGATAGCCTTAAGGACTGCATTAGAAATATAAAGATTTGTCCAGTTCAGCATGCCTGCAGTATTATTTTCTTCTGCAACCAATTCATCTGCAATCATGCACTTGAAATAGTAACATGGTAAAATAATATATTGCTGAAAATAATGAGAAATGAAGATAATATGTCTAAAAAAACAACAAAAGATCATATGTCTACAAAAAAAACAAAAACAAGCACGAAACATATACCACATTCCACCATGTTTTTGGTGTCACCATTTGTCTCTTCCTTCTTCACAATGGAAACCTTTAAAACGATAAAAAGGTCATCAAACCATCATATTTTTAAAATATTCCTTTCATCTTCTGAATTTATATGAAATCTATCCCCATTATTCGTTGGCACTGACCTATTTATAGTCCTGACTTGATCATATTGATTGGCATTAAGAATTATATACATGAAACATGTCATATTCTACTAATCAAGATAATGTAAATAACATTAGCTTGATCAATTATTTAAAAAAAATAACATTAGCTTTAACAAAACACTAAAGATTCCAAACTAAATATTAAGGTTTTTTCTACGGAAAAATCGAAATTTAAACGATAAATCTTGATAAGCCTTTTTAATTTAAAAATCAATCCAACATAACATTAGTCTTCCTACACAAATAAATGTACCTGCTTTATAACTGCAATGTTATCCGATTCTTCGAACTTTTTATTCTTTTTCTTCTTTATCTTCTTCTTCTGCGTATGATCAACATTTGTTTCTGATTTAACCAATGCATCATTAACTTTTCTCTTCTTCGCCTTCTTCTTCTACAATCTTTCCAATTAGAAAATAATAAGACTGATATAAAAAGATGTCAGAAAAAAAACCAATGAGGAACAAAATTAGTGTGATAAGAAAAGTTGACGAAATATCCTTATCATTCCATTAAAATTTCATTTCATTACAAGCTAAAAAAAGGATAGAATTGAATTAATTCAACTACTTTATCAGTTCATAGATTACCAACATAACATTAAATTTCCATTATTTGAATTATCAAAAATTTTACCTTTAATATGACCTAACCCTCCAATGTATGACATTATTATCATGTCGCACAATACATGCAAATTCTACTCTTTAAAATAACCATATCCTACACAACGATAACTATAAGTCGGAGTATTTTTACCGATCTTCAATATAACCTAAAAACTCCTCAATAAAAGAATCAGGCATAGGAGACATATTTAAGATATCAGTGGGTTTACGACTAATTACAAAAAGAAACACCTAAAAATCGAGAAATAAGAACAGAATCAATCATTAAACAATTAAAGAATATAAAATCTTATTTAATTTGAAATAAAAAAAATTGAAAAAATTTTTAAAAGAAACGATACCATTGTATTATTTGTATTTTTATGCTCATCGTTTGGTACATATTCTTCGAAAGATGAAAGAAATGTAAAATTATCATCATTGATACATTCACCAGAAATTTCAACCATTTTCCATTTATCACTTCCAATGACAATTTTTGGCATGATGATGATCAAAAGTTAACAAAAGTGTGAAATTGAGTTAAATCTGAAATAATCCCTTTTAAAATTTTGTTCAAAATTTTCTCAATAGAATTCTTAAAAAGTTTTCTGATAAATTTCTTCATAAATTTTTATCAATAATTATTATTGAAAATTTTAATTAATTTCAATCACCATATAACGAAACAGTATTGGACACAATGAATTGCATTTGTGACATAATGTTGCAATTTGGTTTTAGGAGAGATCAAATGTAGATGAAGTTTTTCCGGAAACGGATTTCGGGATTTTAAGAGTTTAAAAATTATTCTGATATGTTCTCATTTGATAATCTATGAGTGAGATTATCTGCACATTATATTGAATAGAATTTTTTAAGAGACGATCGTGAGAAAAAAACGTTTCCGGACATGGATTCCGAAATGTATTTCAAGAATTATTCTAATTCAACGATTAATTGGCATAACTAATTGAATTTTCACAAATATCATAATATCTATCTTTATAATGGAATAAATGAATCTTGCTTTTTTTTACTTTCCAAATCATCAATTTGTTAAATTAAAAAAAAAAAAACACAAATGCATTTGAAATAAATTATTACTTAATATTATGCACTTTCATAAATTAGCCAGATTGTTGTCATATTTTACTTCAAGAAAATAGTATTTACTTCCTTTTTTCTGCTCTTCATTAATTTTTAATTACTTTGCATTCCTATTTAACTGATAAATTGAAAGTATGAATATGAATTCACGTGATGTATGCAGAGTGGAAGCGACGTGTAAATGATGCTTATTCTTGCTCAGGTAAATTATTTACGGGATATATTTGAATCAATTTTCTATTATATAATAGCTGTAAAATTCAAATAATACATTTTGCAATTTAGAATGGACAAAAATTTACAAAAAAAAAAAAAACTTAATAATTAACATTTACATTAAAATTTTTTTCAATTATTTTCAGAATTTGCGATTATTTAATTTAAATATGATTTAAACAAAAATTTGAAATAAAGCAAATGAAATGAATGAGAGAGTCATTAATAAAATTTTTGCCGTAATTTACTCTTACGACTTAATTACTTAATTTACTATTACTTAATCAATATAATTACTATTGCGATTTATTCAATGTAATTTACTGTGACGATTGAATTGATGTAATTTACTAATATGATTTATCAATATAATTTATTGTTACGACTTAATCAATGTAATTTATTATTACTACTGAACCAACTGAAATATGTCATGGATTTTGGGAAATTGATTTAAAACGAAATTTGAATAAAGTTTATGTCGAAATTTCCCTTGAAACGATACTTAGTTTAAAAATTTCAGCAAGTTTTTTTTCTTTTTTTTTGATAGAAGAGTTAAAACGGCTATCGACAGAACAACGATGTATCATTCGGGAAACATCTGAACATCTGTACAGTGAATTTCGAAAAAATTGTCAAAAAATTTTTGTTCTGTAAGAGTTTCTTTTACCTTTTTTATCTTTTCTTATATACTTCATAAGCTTCATTAATTTCCAACTTAATTAATCCATCAAATTGTCATTTTTTGTTTTTGAAATTTTAGAAAAAAAATCACTACATAATAATTTTACCATACAAAAAAAAAAAAAAAAAAAAATAATAAATAATAAAAAATTATAAAAAATAAAACATGGGATAAATTACAGCATGCAAAATAATTAATTAAAAATTATTAAGACAAAATACAGTAGGATAAGTTTTTTCAATAATATATTATTAATTAATTTATCTAAAAAATAAGTATAAAATTTCTTATTGCATGATTAAGTATATCATTAATTAATTTATCTAACTAATTGATATAATTAAACGAATTTTCATTTTTGTCACAAAAAAAAAGTTGAAATTTCAGAATTTTGATAATTTCTTTTTTTATAAAAATTTTCCGCCAACTTTGACTAATTGTAATATAATTTAGCGCATTAACTAAGCATATAAATAAATAAATTACAAAAAAATCAATGAAATAGAATTATTATAAATAAAATAATGGATTAAATTTTATGCACAATTATTTGTATATAAAATAATAATAGATCTCTATGAATTGAGTTAATATGAAAAATATTAAATCAAATATGAATTATTTTAAATCAGTAGAGAATATTTATAATTCAATAAGGAATATTCAGTTATAAAGAATACGGTAAAGAATATTCAATAAAGAATATTTACACAATTCACATTCCATATTACATCGATTGATCGATCAATCAATTACTAAATGATTTTCAATTTCAAGTTCTATTACCATTGATAGCATTATAATATATAAGCTTCATAGGGAAAAAAACCGATATATTAATTAACACTGTTATTAATATTAAGAAATAATTTGATATATAATATAATATATATAATTTGATAAAATTTGGTAAAATTTGTTCCATTTATTACATTTCGATAATTATGTTAACACTTAGATATATCACTGCTTTAGCTATATTATTTATATATGAGAAAAATTAAAAAGAGTTATATTATATTATTATATTATATTAGAGATATTACAACTATCTTATATTACGAGATATTATAACTATCTTATATTATATTAAAGATATTATGACTATCTTTGCATTTTTAATTTCTAAATTTTATCAAATTTATCCACTAAGTATTCCAGAGAACATCTTAAATTTATTTAGGCTACTTAGTGAATGTCCGGAATACAAACAGATATGGCCAGAATTTCGTGCTATTTCGGATAGCACAATTTTTTCATCAGAAACACTGACAAATCTTGGACTAACCTATCTAAATGGCCTTAAAGCTATTATTGATGATTTGGAAAATGATGAAAAAATAATCAATTTTATTGGGAAAATTGCTTCTGCACATAAAAAACGGAATATTCACAAAACTCACATAATGGTATATGAATTTGAACATTTGCAATTTTTATTTAAATTCAAATTTCAATTTTGAACGCTAGCTAAATAATTGAATTTGTATTTCTATGGACAATAACTACTAATTCATCTCTGATATTTAGCAAATTAAATTTACACCGTTGAAATTGAAATAATTCACCATCTTACTGGGAGTTATACTATCGTATCCCATTAAAATAGCTCCATAATTAAATTTGGGTATAGGTACAAAATATCTAACTTACTTTAGCCTAATACATAGATTTCGTCTTACGGTGGTTTTTGCAAATTCTCAACTTGAATTATATTCTTAAAATAGCTCCATGATTAGATATAGATGTGACAAAAATCTAGATTACTGCAGTAGCCTAATATATGCATACCATTAACATCTTTATAGTTTTACGGTGGTTTTTGTAAATCCTCAACTTCGATTATATTTCATTTGATTTCATTAATATCTTCAGAATATGCAGAAAGCATTGGTCACAATCCTACATTCATGCTCTCATTGCCAAGGCCAACATGTAGAAGAAGCTTGGTTTATATTATTCGATGTGATCGCAAATCTTTTCGACATACTTAAATGCAATCATGCAAGCAATAATGCATCAAATTATTGAATTATTAATTAAAAATATTAATTCTTTCTCGTTCTTTCCAACGCTCAAATCCAGTGTTAATTTTTTCATTTGAAAATATATACTGTAGAAGTGTCAAAATACTTCTAGAATCTAAAATCTAGAATCCACTACAGATAATACAATTATTATGGCTGCGCAATCATGCAAGAAACTAACGCACCAAATTCCCAACTTCAATAGCTGATAAAGTTAATCGTTATCTTTTTTACGACTTAGCAAACACACTTGTCATACATATGCTTGATGCGTGATATACTATTGCTTCATGTTTTCAATCCATTTAATAAACGAGAGCAATTATTCTAAAACGCATAGAAAAAAATAATTGAAAACCAATTTTTATCAACTTAACTTTTTATTTAACATAAACAATAAGAAATACATAACATTATCTTATATTTCATATCCTTAACGTTTACGACGCAGCGACAAAGTATTGCGACGTAGCCAACATTTTCTACGTGAACCACCTTTCGTTGCTGAATAGTGATGTCCCTTACCAAGACCACGACTTCTGCGCCCTGCAGACGTCAACCCACGCAATTCACGATGCTTATGCACAGGCTTCGTTATCCACTGTGTATCTGGATTTCTTCGAATGGCCTAAAAAATAAAAAAAAGTTTTTTTCTTTTTTTGTTATTGATATTGCTGATATCATCGCCTGAATCAAACCATGTCTTTCGCCTGAACACTCCAATCAAAATATGATGATATACTTTTCGACTATAAAAGAAACAAGCAAGAATTAAAAACCTGCATAATCATAAGCCTGCAAGTATTTTATTTCACAACGCGCTAGTCTACTAATAAATCTTAGCATAATAAAATATCTGTATTTTCTTTATCTAAAGGTAAAAAAAACCTTATGTGCTGGATCAATCATTATAACTTCGTAGAACTTGTATGTTGAATCTTGACCAACCCAATAAGAATTCAGTACACGAAGACTGCCACACCGACGTCCAACTCTCTCCTTTAAATAAGCGCTTTATTACATCACAATTTTACGAAGCGATCAAAGAAAGCAAGTACATAAGTAGCAAAATATACCTCAGCAACAGACTGCTTGCAGCGAGCAAATTTCAATTCATTAACACCATGGTTTTTGGGTTTACCATATGTCTGTCCTTTAACGACGTGGCGCTTACGACCACCTCTGCGTACTCGTACGCGATAAATGATGTAACCTGAAATTCTACTTAATTTTGTAATTGAATTACCAAACTATCAACTGACAGGTGAAAATGGACGATAGACTGGCTTGCATTTATTGATCATCAGGAAGAAGCAATATTCTTCCTAATATTACATTTTAAAAATTAAATTAAAAACCTACCCTGCTTCGCACGATAGCCCAATCTACGAGCCTTTTCTGGGCGCGTTGGCCTGGAGACACGATGAATAGCAGTTAGTTGTCGGTACTGCCAACACCGTATTCGAAGCAAATAGCGCATCGTCTATAAACAAGAGAGAGAACTGGAAGGAACTCCCCGTGCTAACAACTATCTTTTTTTTTTTTAAAGAAGGAAACTGAACGTTTTTAAGAAAACTTCCTTTGTAACTCCGTTATTTAATAATCGTGGATACACTTTTCACTGCTCAGTCACCCACTAATCTATCGTTAATCTCTTCACAATCTATTTCGTCTTCTTTGTAATTACATATATGCGTATATACAAGAAAATGCTAAGTTATGATGTGATATGAATTCTTCAAATTCTTCAAACGTGGCCGCTGTAATTACGGTCGACAATTCGACCTTCTAGGAATCTCATAAATTCATGCTGCCCACTACTGTGCATTTAAAGAATCTTACAAAGTCACTGTTGCAGACTAATTTGGCCAATTTATTTACCATGATTGAAATTTCGATACATATCTATCATAAAAGTGTTTGACTAATTAAAACTGTTGCAAATAAACAAAAAAAAAAGAAAAAAAAAAACAAACTTCTGATTGCTTCTTGCGCCACAGTTCTTGCATGTACCGGTAAGCACCCATACTTCCTGGAAAAGAAGTGTGTGAGTGTATTACTATGACGTATCCGAAACTAATCGAATTGCAATTTAAAATAATAGCAGAAAAAGTGCATTCATAATAGGCTATGTTATCACTGCAATAGCAAAATCAGGTCATCCATATCAACTGCTATTGCAATCCGATCATTCAGAATCATTTCCTGATTGAAAAGCGCTCATCAATACTTGTCGGGCTGTTCAATAATATCAAATCAAGGACTATTCTCACTGTACTTAAATTTTAAATGTAAATCTATAAAGTTTTAAGGAATATTCGACACTATGAAACTTATATTCGTTGGCACACTGCAAAACAAGTAAGCAAAATTAGGATGATACAAAGAGGGTAATGGATGAAATTGGTCGATTTGTAATAAACAAAAGCGAAAGAATCTTTTTTTTTGAGAAAAATATGGTAAAAGTAAACAATGAAAACATAAGCCTAGAATTTTTAAAAACTTGTTTCTCATAACAAAGCTAAACACAACGAAACATAAATCCTTCCAATTACATCACAAATCTGTCCTAATTACTTAATTATACGGTTAATTACATGCGTAGTCAAAATACTGTAATGGACTAAGGACAAACGAGGCAACGTGATTAAGATATATGTTATTTGAAGTAAAAATATCGTTACATAACACATGTCTAGCATTAAAAGTTCCCAAAAAAAATGACATAAACAAGTGTTATGTTGATAACAGGAAAAATTTTCCATCATTGCCAAAATTCACAGTGGATAAAAACTCCGTGAAAACGTGACAACCGGAATGACAAACTCCTCAAACCCAACACGTAAGACACCGAACCAATATGACCCATACAAAAAGACATTTTGCCACCTACATACCGTTTCCTTCTACGGTGCCTTTATAATGGAATCATGGTAAGACCCAGATTGCAGTTTGCAGCTTAATTTCGATTAAGTAGGTTTGGATTCGACTAGCAAATTTTTAATCACTCATTGCTTTTTCTCGCAGTGATTCGTTAATTCATTTAATCATTTAGATTACTTAAAAGTATGGTCATTCTGTTCACTTATTTGGTTAATTATTTCAATTGAGATTTGCTATAAATATGTTTAAATGAAAATTGCCTTAAAAAAGAGTTCAATCCAAAAAAAAAAATTCAATTCGACAAAACATCGAAGTTAAAAATTAATTCAATTACTTTTAAGTTTTTAAATTTACACTTTTGTAAAATTCGTTATGGCAAAGGTTTTTTTTAGTGGTTTTTAATGATTAGATTAGGTGGCTGCAATGCTTTAGGTCAATTAAACAGCAATTAAATACTTACAATCAATTGAAGTGATTGGATATGAAAAATAAAAGTAATTCAAATTTTTGCAAAAGTTATTACCAAAAAAATATTGTTAGAATGGAAGAATATGAAATTTGTATATATTTGAATTTGAATACATGAATTTAAATTTGGTATCATTTTGTTGCTTCTTTTTTGCCTTTTTTCCCCATAAAGTAAGCAATTTTCTTTTTTGATCTTTAGTATTTATATACTGAATTATAACCCAACATTCACTTATTACATGTAATTAATTACATTCATTTATTAAGTATAATTAAATATTAGTATGAACGTCTGTGTGTGTGTGTGTGTGTGTGTGTGTGTGTGTGTGTGTGTGTGTGTGTGTGTTTTATTTATGTAATTAAAAAAATTCATGCGCATAATGCCAAAAAATGAGAAAGTTTTATCAAAATAAAATCAAACATTGTAGAAGAGTATCAGATCTATGTTTGAGTAATATCTAAATAATTTAAGTAACATTTATCAATCTACATTCGATTACGTGTGTGCGCACTACATAGGTCTACCACGTGTGATTTTTAATAGTGATAAAATGCGAAAAAAAAAGTTGGTAAGTTGATGGTACTTTAATTTACAATAAAATACAAAAAAAAAGCTGGTAATACTTTAATTTACAACGTGAACATTGATAAAGTGTTTTCAAATTTCATTCATATCAGAAATGAAATAACTTTTTTTTTTTGCAAATCTTCAGCATATATTTGAACTGTGCTTCAGCATATATTTGAAAAATTAAAATATGCTTGTGCTTATGTTGATATTGTAGTATCATTAACATTCATCGTCTAATTCTATGAGAGCATCTAATTCTTTTTGCTCTCATATTTTTTAGAAATATTTTAATTTAATTTTGTAATTAATCAAATTCTTAATTTTCTACAAATTTCATATATATTTATCAATTTGTACTATTCTATTTCTCATAATTTTTTCTGTGGTATGAAGAAGGAAAAGAGATGTGAAAGGTTCGAAAAATGTCGTTGCATTGAAGGAACTATCGTTGCTCATAATGAATTGCTTGCATTAATTCGAGAAGAGAAAAGTATAGTCCAGTAGTCATTAAGCAAATGCCAGCACCAATAATGAATTTATCAAATTTTCGATCATTTTCCGTTACATGCGGTCCTTTCAATTTGAGATGAAACATTGCTGGCCAAATGAAACTTAGCATAGTTCCAGTGATATTACCAATTAAGCCCATTAGTTCGATTAGATATGGTACCGACATTGCCATCATTAGGGTAAGAAGAACCAAAATAATACGTAAACAAAGCGCCCATTCACGTAAAGTATGACCAATACCATAGCAGCTTAAACATATATGCATAAACGGTATTCAATAGCTTATTGATGTCATAATCAAAATTTTTTTATCATTATATCAGTATTGCTAATTTCTTTCCTTTGATTTCTCAGTCATCTTCCCCAAAATCAATTTCTTTCTCATTTAAAATAAACAATTTCGATTCTCATCAAATAAACAATTTTTTGTACAAAAACATAAAATGAAAAGTTAATTTAGAATTGTTAGATGATATGATTGTTTTGCAGAATGTGTACCTTGTAAATAGTGTTTTTGATGTACCCATAAATAAATTATTTTTGAGTAAATGAACTGCAGCAAAATATGGTAATGGATATGAGAAGAGTGCTTTTATAACCAGTACTGAATTAATAATTATCTGAAACAAGAAAAAAATTAAAAGAAGTATTAATTATATTGATATTTTATAAGAATGTAAACAATTAGTTATATGTCTTATTTTTTCTTGTAATTCAATCAGTTAGATTAGTACTGTAATACAGTAATAAACATATGATAATGTAGAATATTTCATTCATGTTAATTAATTAAAATCATTAATACTTCTGGGAAAAAAAAGAATTTTTTCAAAATATTCGTATTGATATAGAATGCAAAGAAAAAGAAAATTAATTTAAATTAAAAATAAAAAATTTTCCTTTTCTTTCTTTCACTCTAAATTTCTCCTAACCTTAAATGTTTGATTTGGTAATGAATTGGAAATTTCTTTCTCGGTAAATTCACCAAATGTTAAAAAGCCAAGTAGACCAAAAAGTGCCTTGAATATTGCTGCAATAATATGTGACCATTGTAGCATCGATTTAAACTTGCTTGGATCCTTAAGTAAAATTATTTTTGTTAATAAATTGCCCCTATTTGAATAAATATTAGAACACTAATATTTGAATAATAAAAATTGAATATTTTTTCGAATTAAAAAAAAAATTAGCAAAAATTCTTCGAACGACAATTTCCTTTTTTTAATCAATGAAAAATTTTGAAATAAAAAAAATTTTAATTGTTAAATTTTATTATAACATAAAAAACAAACAAACCTCCATAGATGCTTCCAGTGAAGGTAGAAAAATGTGAGATGTATAACCAAAAACAACTACACCAATTATCGTAGGCATAGTACGTATATTAAAGGTGAATGGTACTTTATACCATACCCAATCAGATATCGTAAAAGAAATTTTAAAGATTATCACTTCGAGATTATTCTATTTTTATAGCCATGATGGGTTTGTAGAGGCTAGGGGCTTGCTACTCACTCACACCTATTGTATGGGTCGACCCCACGTATTGCACCTATCTCCAGGAATGGCCTATTCATTTTATTTTAAAAAATAAAATCTTTTCAGTTAAAACTCTTGTTAAAAAAAATTTTAATTTAAAAATTATTTTACAATAAAAAAAAAAAATTTCTAAATTCAAAAAAAGCTGAAGAGTAAAATTGTTCATTTTAATTTAAATTTTTATCTAAAATAGGATTGTATTAGAAAAAATTCTTCATTGAATATGCAAGATTTATTATTGGACAGTAGAAAGTAACTGATAATAATATTTAAAGTAACTGATAATGATATATTAGATATTCGATTACCATATTATCTCTCTGGCATAAATCAAACAAGTAAAACCTCAGTGATGAGCTCTGAAATTCCATATTATCTCTATAGCATAAATCAAACACTAAAACCTGAGTGAGGAGCTCTGAAATTCCATGTTATCTCTATGGTATAATCAAACAACTAAAATCTCAGTGATAACCTCTGAACTTTTTTTCATACATTAATTATGTTACCTATTGCTACATTTCTATTTACCAATAGAAACAAAGTCGCGTTTTACAATTCGGATATTTATAATTGGTTGCATTAATTTTAAAAATTTTACAAATTTACATAAAATAATTTAATGGAGTTTTTTTTTCAACTTTTAACTATTCCTTAATATTTTATTACACTTGTTAACATTTGCTGAATTTATTTAATTAGTATTTTAAAAAAAAATGTTTTTTTTAAATTCATTAAATTTGTAAGTTTTTATTTTTTTCTACGAAATTTTTCATTTATTAATTTTTTCATTTTTTTTCGAAATATAATCAAATTAGTAAAAATACAATAAACATACCTGCAACAAGCAATAAACGAATATGATAGCATTAATGATAAGATGTGAAATGGTATTTATTAGGCTCAAATTGCTTACCACACGAATTGAGTCCAAAAAAGCACAGCCAAGAAGTGCTGTTGTTACAAGCATCATTAAAGCAGATTTATCTGGAAAACTTTTTTTTTACAACAAAATATTAGAAATGATGGAAAAAAAGAAAAAAAATTGCATACATAAATACATTTAAATAATGTATTTCTTTTTTCAAAATTTAATTTTGATTTTAATTTTTTTTCTTTTTTTTCTTCATTTTCTCTCTCTTTTTTTGTATCGTTTAATTTTTACTGTTTTTTTCTTTGATTACAATTCTAAAGAAGCATCAAATAATTCATTTTCATCTTTCATTTTTTTTCAGTAGAAGTGCATTTTTTAATTTTAATTTTATTTTAACATTCAAAAACATTTTATAATAATGAAATGGTAAAATATATTTAAAATGTTTTAAAAAATTTAATCCATAAAAAAGATATACGTGAAATTTATAAATTAATCATTAAAATATGTCCTGGAGATTGTTAAACACTTTTAAAGTAATCAAAAATCAATATTTTTAATTAATGATTTTTTTTTATACTTTGATGAGTACGATACAGTATATTATAATATCTGATCTGATAATTTATTCAAACATTAATTCAATCTCCTCACTCACCAAGTGATGGTATACAACTTTGAAGTAAATCACCCGCAATTACAATGTAAATAATACAAGTGCTAAGTAATTCCGTCAATTGTGCGCATAATACAAAGCGACCCATTCCTGGACGGTATGCTTCTGCTATCGATTGATACGTACCTCTTATCTGTAACGTAGATAAGTTTCTAAAATTTTAATTAATTGGAAAAAAAATTGTTCGAAAAATCCCTAATTTTTCATGTAATAAAAGTTTTTCCATTTTTTTTTTGAATTTGAATTAAAATAAAAAAATTTTTTATTGTTATTATTTTTTATTGAATTTTTACAAAAATTATTGAATTTATTTATTTCTTGATTATCATTAAGAAAAGTATGTACTGTACTTTAATATTATTTTCATATAAGCAATCGATGAGTAAAATTCCAGTCCAATAGCATAAATATGCAATACCAAGAATTGCTGCAATTGTCCACCAGCCACCAACCTTAATTAAAGTTAAGCTAAAAACAACAAGTTGAGAATAGAAATTGAATAATTATAAATTGTGAAATAATTAATAGAATCGATTATTAAATGTTAATATCTATTAGAGGTATTTAAGCTATCAAAAAGGAACATAGAAAGTAATGAAAAGTACTGAAGCAGGAAAGAGTGATGAGATACTGAATATTAATATTTACTATTAATTAAAAAATTATCAATAAGACTTTTGTTTACTTGTTTTTATTCTTTTGTTCGTACTTGTTAATAATTTTGTGAAGAAATGAATTTAATTTTAAGTAATTTTTAAATTTCATTTCAATCAGAAAAATTTATTTGAAAAATTACAACTAATTTCAATTAATTGAACATAACAAAAATTATATTAATGATAATATTGAGCAGCGCAGTTGTTGTTTATTGTCTTTCCGACTTTTTTATTTTATAGTTATAAAAACACGATTGCATAAGTTTTACGGTAGCATCCCATAAATTTACAATATGTTTACTGATAATCAGCAAAAAAAAAATGTAGCATTAAAATGTAAAATCCTTTCTTTTCATGATTAAAATTTTATTCTAATTGCTTAAAATAAAAAATGTAAATAATTTTAAGTGAAATTTTTTCTGTTGTTTCCTTTTTTTTGCAGCAAATTAATATTGCTTATTTATCTTAATCACTTGCTTAATTATTCACTTATTAATTTCAGTATATCTATAATTGATTAATGATACTTCGAAATTATCAAATTTTAGTAGGCACAAGATAAACTGTTTTTTAACAAGTAAAATTTATTTGTTGAAAAGATCTATATAACTAGCAAACAAATACTATATGATTTTTAACAAAATGAAAATGAATGTTTAAAAGATTAATTTCCTACTAACATCCCTATATATCAAAATTTTGTCATCAACGATGCAAATTTTTAAAATTAAAAAAATCCATTAAATTATCTAATATTATGCCATCTCATAAAGATAAATTACAGATTATTCAAATTTAAATAATTAAAACAAATTATGCGAATGAGATTCCAATTCAATGTATTAATTAAATTTATCAACGAATTTCAACGCATTTTTAAAATGCCAAAAAAAATTAGTGCTAAGAATTTTGTTTTTGTTTTTTCTTTAAAAATTAAGCTTATGAATTTTATCTTAAAATTTTTATCACTATTGTTAGAGCGTTGTTTTGATAACGACACTAAATGGTTGTGATAATGGATGGTAATGTTATTGATATCAAATGGGTAACGACACTTATGATAACGAATATCAATGTTAATGATATCAAATGGGTGAAAGACACAGTTATTAGGGCTATACTTCAGGCCATACTTTACGATTAGGAACTAGACAGTTGGGTGAAAAATTAAATTTACTGCTAAACTTTACCTTTAACATTTCTATCTCTTTCTTTTCTTGTCCTATCTTTTATCATTTCTTCTTTGCTTTGTCCAAACAATAAAACATTTTGACTAATGAAATTTAGCACAGTTCCAAAATTCACAGATTTGGATAAGAAGATTTCAAGATTCTAGGACAAGAATCCTAAAACTGGATTAAGAATCCAATATTCTAGTCGATATTATTCATTCTTAAATCATAAATACGAGTGGTTAGATAATATCATTGATTTTGAATGTTGTAAATAAATATATTTGGATTCTAAATTATATCATCATCGACGCTTAAAGAATAAGAACTCAAGATTCTAAAATAAGGATCCTAAATCTGGATTAAAAATCCAGCATTCTAGTCAATATCATTCATTCTTAAATCATATAAATACGAATGATTAGATAATACCATCGATATTGAATGTTGTAAATAAATATCTTGTAGGATTTTCATCATCATCAATGCTTAAATCCTAGATGATAAAAGAATGTATCAGAGAATGTGTTCATCGATACGACAATTACAAAAGTTAGATTGTGCAACAAATATAGAGGAAAAAACAGTGATCAAAAGAATGTTTGAATTGTGCAACAAATATAGAGGAAAAAACAGTGATCAAAAGAATGTTTGAAGAATGATAAATAGTTGACAAATGAGAAAAAAAAGAAATCTAATAAGTTATCTCGCTCGTTTTATATACTGTTATATTAAAAAAAATATGAAATATTTTTGAAGTAATACCTTAACAGCGATAGGTAAACCAACGATAAACATTCCCTGAATTGCATTAGTAACATTCCAGGCAGCTTGCAATGCAGTAATTGGTTGTCCAGAAGTATGTGTATCATCAATCTCCTCAGTCGATTCTTCTAAAAGAATGATTATTTCAAGTAATCTATAACTATAGATTATCTGAATATTTTACTTTTAATTCTTTTTTTCAAAATTTCGCCTATAACAGTTTTTTTATTGATTGAATTACATAATTATAACATAATAATAGCAGTAATAGTTATAGTAATAATAAATTTAATAATAATTATTATCATAATATTAATAACAAACTATGATAAAACTATAATAATAATAATCGTAGTTATAACAATAACATTAATAACAATTATTATTATAATATTAATAATGATAATGATATGAGTAATAATGATAATAATTACTTTTATAACAATTAACAATCATAATAATTATAATGATAGTGGTATGCTGATATGTCGATGATAACCTTGAAGATCGCTGCTTTCCAGAGCAATTGTTTCCACATTCTGATAACCACTAACGAATATTGTTTCATCAATAGAAGTTGTAAAAATATTCCTATTTGTCCAATCTTTCCATCCATAAAGTGATCGTTGTTGTTGTTGTTGTTGGCGCTGTTGTCGTGTGATAGTGGTGGTAATTGTAGCAGCAGTCGTTGTTGTTATATCATATGGCTCTTCCATTTTTTCAATAAAATATTTTCACAATGATACATCAAAAAAAACAAAAAATGATCTTACCAATTTCAAAATTAAATGAGGCAAAAAAGAGAAAAAGATAGAAAGAGAGAGAGAAAGAGGGAAAAAAGGAGGAAGAGAAGAAAAAACGATTTTTCTACTTTGAATCATTCAAATGATGAAGCTAAAATGTATGCTCAATACTTAAAGCTTTAAGCTTAGACTTCATCCTAAGCCTTAAGTATCATCCTAGGCTTCTTTTTTTGCATCTCTTTCCAAAATTTTCATTCTCATTCATTCACTTGACATTTTCTTCATTCTTATTTTTAAGCATTCTTCCTGTCTCATTATTGGGACAATTTTTATTGAATGCTAGCAAAGAGAAATCATCATTTCATTTATTTGATCAAATTTTAATAATAAATAAATTTAATAATTGGCTTAAAAAATTTAATCAAAATATTATCATAGCTTATGCCTTACCTTTTTTTTTATAATATCTCTCTCTCTTTATTAATTTTTTTGTTAATGTCAGAAAATTCCAGGAAAAACTATACTTTTATTGATTTGTTTATTTCAAAATATTAAATTTTGAAGCATTAAACAAAATTTATTTACAAATAGCAACAACAACAACAACACATTTCCCACTTGAACAAATAACAACAACAGCAACACTTTTCCCACTTATATCATTTCTTATTTATTTAAAATATTCAAGTGTTCTTTAACTACAGGAAATCGATAGACGATAGATAAAACCAAAGATGAATAAATTTCTTAAATTGAATTTCAAAAGTAAGAAATTCAGTTGAAATTTTCTAATTCTGATACTATTGAATTTTTGGATTCGCATTTTCAAAATTAATAAATAAATTTCCAATAACGAATATTTACAATGGTTTTGGTAGAGTTTCAAAATTTCCAATTTCCCTTTTCTTGTCTGTCAAAATAGATCGATTAGCTCTACCATTAATGAATCTTTTGATCTATAGAAAGATTATTAAATAAAAATTACTGCCAAGATTGTTAATCTTTGGTAAAAGTCCTCAATGGCGCTGCCATAGTTCGAGTGAATTGCTAAAAAGTTACTAGGAAAGCAAACAAAAAAATAATAATTATTAAAATGAAAGAGCAAAAAATGAAAAATAACATTATTGAAAAGAAATTAACAAATTAAAATTTGAACCGAAAAATAAAAAGAGGGAGGTGACAAAAAAAGTACCGTCAAAATAAAACGAAAAAAAAAGAAACAATTTGACTTTCGTTCCATATTCAATACGTTTCAAAAAAAAGAAAAATTTGCAACTAACGGGATCCGGAATTCCGGAATAGTTTGAGAATGAAAATTTTTCAATAAAAGTATCATAATGGGTGAATGGAAACGGAAAGTTATAATTTAGCAGATCCAAAAGAATTCCTTTGAAAAATAAAAATTGAATTAGGTAATGAAATGAATTTTTTCGGATTGAAATTTTCGGGTAAAATTATCATCGTAGAAAAGAATGTTATAATTACTTAAAACCAAAAAAGTTTCCTAGGTGAAATAAGGATAAGAGAGATAAAGTACCTAGTTTCCTGGGTAATTAATTATATCTATTCCGATTAAATTTGCTACTTATGAAAATAATGGCTAGTTTTTACAATGTATATATATATATATATATATATATATATATGAACTAATGGAAGAAGCAAAAAAAAAAGCATTCTTGTAATTTATAAAAATAATTTATAATTCAAATTGCTTTAAGAATTACCTAAATGGAAGCATGCATACATGCTTATAAGTTATAAAGAATTGCAATTGCATTTAAGTTTCAAAAACGTAAGTTTCACGTATACGTTTCATGTTTCAGCAAAATGTTATCATGTAATGCTTCAAAAAATATGCATAAAAGAGCTGCTATACATAAATTAGTGTTTCGAAGAGAAAAATTGAAAAGTGGAAGAGGAAACTTTTTTTGAATTTCTTAATTATTACTGTTTGATGTATGTATCATAAATGATATGCTGTAAGGTCTACTTTCTTCGAATTATTGATTTCTAACAAATTCTTATTCTATTTTTCTTAAAAATTTTTAAAACTTTCAAAAAATTTCAAAGAAAAATAATTCTTTTGTACTCTGATTTGATTTTGTTTCATATTGCTATATTTTTATTTCAGTATTTTAATTTATCAAAAAATTTTAACACATTATTATCAGTTATTCAGTTCATTATTTAATTCATTATTATCGATATTTTTAATGTTGTGAGTAAATGTCTTTTTTTTTTTCCTTTTCTATTTACTTTGATATTTTGTTTTAACTATAATTTTAATTTTCAAAATGCTATTTCATTTTTTTCCACAAATATTGCATGTCGAATTTGTATAAATCTCTTTTTTATGTTGATGTTTCGTTAAAATTTATATAGTATTTGGTTTCTTTTTATTGTATTCTATTTGATTTGTTTCTTATTTGATAATGCGATAACAATAACCTGTTTATTAGTTATAGAGTTACCGGTCAAGATGTGAAGATTTTTGGTGTAATTTTTTTTGGCTTAGTATTTTTAATATTTAAGTATATTCACATATTTCGGTAGGTTATAAATTTGATAGATTTCAAAAACTTTAACGAAGTTGTGTAAGAATGAAAAAGTTGCCGAAGTGGTAAGTTGTTAGTTGATTAATTATTATTTGTAGTTGTTTTGAAGATTGTTTATTATGTCATCGTATCAGCTTCCACCAGTTGTATCATCTCATCTACCGGTCTGTTTGTATGAAACAAATGGTCGATTAATTTACGGTACTAAAGAAGAATTGCATGAAATCGAAAAAAATGCATTGGTTTGTTAAATACCAATTTTTCATTACAAATTATCCATTTTAATGAATATAATTTTTGTATCCCAGGGTTATTAGGAGATTGTGTATTTCAGTTCGTTTTTATTTCTAAGCTATTTCTGATTTACAGTGTAACTAATTTAGTAATTAAGAAGTTTTTTTATCCTCCGTGTATGCTTTTTTTTAATTTGTTATTTAAATTATTTTTGAATTAACTTCTAAGTAATTAATATGGGATAAATTCATAATGCATAAATGGAATAGAAACAAGTATATTAGTAATTTTTTTTGCTCTTTCAATATAGTACATGAAGATGTTCATTTACAAATGCTTGAAATTTAACTAGAATGATTGGATAACATATGTAAAAGAAATATGTACCTGCGAAATTTCATGTTTCATTATGACATTATCCATTTTTTTTGGAATGAGAAGTGTAATAAACAAAAGTGTTGAATATTTCAGTTAAGTATATTTCCGAAAATTGAAAATGAATTATTGAGCCGATTGCAGCAATCATTATCACGCGAAGATATTCGTGAAGCTTTCGTAGAGAGCCAAGAAAGTCGATTTCAACAAGCCATAAATAGTTGGTTAGTGAGAAATATTTTGATCGTTTCAACTTTGAATGATGATTTCTTCAAATACAAAAAGAAGAAATATCATGGGCAAACCTATGTTTGATATGACGGAAACTTCAATCTTATAGCTCACTCTGATATCTGAATTATATTCTTTATTTTTGTACCGACTTTGAGGGCAGCCAGAAGTGTTGATAGTCTGGTTGATCGTATTAGAAATGCAGTAAGTGGTACTGTCACTTACAATAATTGGTTTTCATCGGCAGGTCAATTCTTCAATAAAGCTCATGCTGGTATTACCAATGTTTTTGCTAAATCCGAAGAAAGCTTATATGATTCGATCATGCAAACTTCATCCACACTGAATTGGTAATCTTTTTAATTTATAAAATGTTTGATTGAAGCTCATTTAATTGATAGTATTCTTGTCCTAAATAGTCTGATATTTGATAATTTGAAATAATCTGAAACTACTGCTTCGTTTAAAACAGCGTTTAGAACCATTTTATGTGTTACAATTACATATGATTAGCAAACATCAGTTTATACTTAGATTGCAATAATTGATGTTTGAAATGAATTTTTTCAATTTTTCAAATTTTGCAACTTTAGTAATGAAATTTTTGTTTTATTTGGCTTTTTAGTTACATCAATTTCAGGACGACAAATTGGGTTCGTTGTATTGCAGTACATAATAGCGGTCATCGAATTGCAATATGTCAAAATAACGATTGTATTAGAATATTTTGTTGCGGCTCTAACAGATTACCTATCACATTAAAGCATAAATATCAGCAAAATGTAACTGACATGGCTTGGAAGTAAATGCAATCGTTTTTTTTTTTGTAAATTTTAGTTGATAACTACGGAATTTTGGAGTTAATTTGGCGCTCAGTTTTGTGAATCATTTTGAATTATTTTGATATGCACCATTCTAAAATGAACTCTGACCTCTCTGATTAATTAAGTTTTATTTCGGTTATAGTTTACTCATTTAGACCATTTGATCGTATGGTGTTAGCAGTGGCTTGTACTCATGCCGTAATAATTTGGAGGCTTGACAAGCAAAACTTGAATATTCGGTTAGTATAAATATATTTTGCTACATCAATTATAAGTTTTCCGGTAGGAATAATTTACATTGTTCTTATGTCAGGCCACCGATCAGTTGCGCAGATGTCATCGAGATGTCATCACTTGCTCCAATAACAGAGTGTTTTTGGGATTCTGTTTTTGATAAAGCTTTATTTGTTGTTTCAACGTCATCATCGTGTTTGCAGGTATTTTTTCTTTTACTTTACCAAGTTAAGTTGTAGTAATTTGAATAGGTTATTAATTGTAAAATCTTAAAATTATTGGAAATTTCAGACGAAAACATTAATTTTGCTGGTTTTTTCAGAAATATTGTCTTTTTGCACATATTTCTTTTTAAAAAATATTTCATTTATGCAATAATACTGAAAAAAAAGAAATAATCCAGGGAAACAGATTGGGATTTCTTGAACAATGTTTTTTTTTTATATAATGAATCCGAATATAGTATTGCTGTACAAGAAATGTAATAGGTTTTAGTCTAAGCATCGTAATTAAGATGAAGTTATAGATTTAGTATTTTTGCACAGTAAGCATATCAATTTTTGGATTATTGTTATTATGAAATAAGTATGTTAGATTCTGGATACAAGTAATGGTGAAAGTGAACTAATTGGTTCGTGGGCTGATAATCGCATTCGTCATGTATGGATTTCCCCTAATGGTGATAAAATAGCTGTTGCATATGACGGAAATATTATAAGGTATGAGGACTTTGTTAGAAGCATATTATTTATTTCAGTTTAATTATGTCAAATATAAATGTCTGTCCTTGCTATAGATTTGCATGTATGCTTTTTAAAGTATTTACGATCGTCATTCATGGCATGAAGAACGGTGGAAAAAACTAAGAGGTCTGTGTATAGCAGCAGTTTGGACTCCCTTAAGTGATGTATTTTTTTTTGCAACACATGATGAGCCATTCATTCGTGGTATTCATTTTGTGAAAAAGCTACAAAATATGGCGAATGATCAGTAAGCAGTATCTTTATTTGAAAATCAAGCTTCACAGATTATTAGATTTCTGTTCTTTAGTTTTAGGAATTCTCATTTGAATTTGTTTAATTTAGTTTATTTCCTTTAACGCTGCTCTTTTATCGTAATTTGAGAATAAAGTTTTTATTTGTTTCTTTTTTTTTTTTTTTTTTTTTTTTTTTTGGAGGT
>JARVGP010001023.1:0-13613 GCA_029876185.1 Mansonella ozzardi
TGAATTCCTAAGCACTAAATTAGTTTTTTGTATTAAAATTATTAACATATAATGAATTGTTTCAATTTTTCCAAATGCTTTGTGCCCAATTTTTAAGCAAATTTTAGTGGAGAGCTTTCTTTCTTCTTTTCAGATCAATCGTTTATTGGAGGCTGCATTGAAATACACCATTAACCATATTCACTATCCTCGTGTTGTCCTCAATATTACACTGCAGTTATTACAGGAAGGTGGTTGTGAGGTATTATTTTCAATTTGATTTCGGAAAATGAATTTTTATTAATTTATAGCATTTTTAGAAATATTCCTTTAAAATACCTTTATTCATTTCATTTCTTGTTTCCTCTTGTACGCTATGCTGATGTTATTTTCAGGCAGCTGCAGCTCTAAATGCTGCTTGTTTAGCCACTCTTGACTTAGGTATTATTATGAATGGAATGTTTTGTGGAGTTACTGTAGCAGTTTCTCAAGAAAATCTCATTTTGGATCCAACTGATGCACAGTGCTCTTCTGCTGATGCAGTCTACACATTTGCATTTCATTGGAGTGAAAAAGTGAGTTTATGGAAGTTTCAGTTGTCTGATAACGAAGGACACAACCAATAGAATTTTTCTCGTTTTACAACTTTAAAAATGTTTTTATGAAATTGCAATAGTACAATACTTAATTTATTTCTTTAACATTGGTTTTGAACGCAATTTTTCATAAGTGTTAAAACTGCAATGAATTAAGTGTAAATGCAGGAATCGACAAAAATGGTAGCTTGTGACACAGATGGAACATTCGAGTATAATACATTTGAAGCTGCAAGAACACTGGCTAAACAAGCATCTGCCGATATTTTCTTATTTTATCGGGAGATTTTGCAAAGGAAACTTAGCATCGATATTTGGAAATAGAATAATAACTGCTCTTTCAATTACCATTGTCATTTTGTTTGATCTCAGTATGATCCAGTGGGATTCTTTTTTGTTCGAAATTATTGGATAAAGAAGGACAATTAAAGTGTTTTAGAAGTACCAAATAACAGTAAGATGAAATGAAGGAATCGTGATATCTAAATGCATAAAGAATTTTTCAGCATCTATGTTCTCAGTAACATACATAGAATATTTCTTAATTATTGAAAAAAAGATTAATTGCAAGTTTTAATTTTAATAGACCTCCAATTTAAGTTTTCAGACTTTGAAAAAATTTCGATAGGGGAAAGTGCCAAAGTTATCACAGAAATTTGTTGTATCATTCTTTTTTAGTAACATAAATTCTGGATTTGATACCAATGTTAGCTTATTCGATTTGTTCAGCTTTCATTTGAGCTCACAGTAATGTTTACTACGATGTGTTTACCTTCCCTGACTAACATATAATGATTTTGTACAGTAATATTGGAGTTAAATTACAATGCAAAAATATTGAAGCTTTGATTTATTCCAACTTTTTCTTGGAAAAAGGTGCCGTCTGTAAGATGACTAATCTGTTGTCTGGAAGTGATACTGAAAACGGTTCTTGATTTTGCAGTATCTTTTGTACGTCCGCTCATGAATAACATGAATTTCGGCTTGGTATTTTCTTTGTGTATTACTAGTAATTTTATTTTTCAGGCCTACCCATCCTATTATGCCTCTCATTTTTTCATATCACACGATCGATAGAATTCAAAGTAATTGTCAGAAAAAAATTTTTATTTTTGACCAATCATCAACAATATCTGCAAAAAAAAAATAAAGCGAGTTATGTTTAATAGGTTACCCTTTTTAAGGCGTGCAGTAAAAAGAAGTTTCGAAAAGAAGCCTTCTCTAAACTTCATACTGTCATCAAAAAATTGGATTTAATAATTGAAATAGATTGCTGAAGGCTTTGGATGCAGAAAGAAGAGTTGCTTATAGCAAAAGATAGTTTGTAGCAAAGGTGTAACTGGAAGAACTTTATTATTGAAAACTAAACAACAATAATGAATAAACAATGAACAATGAATCATAAAGAAAAGAATATTGAGTGAGGTTCTTTTAAAATGAATTTGCTTACAAGGAACTGATCAATCAAATTACGAAGGATGAATATCGTCGAAGGAATAAATAAGATCAGAAGATTAGCGTATTAAAATAAAAAATTTCGCGATTTTTAACAATAAGATACGGAACATTAAAGAATCCTGCGATATGGATGAAGGACATGGGATGAAAGAATCATAAAGGAGAACACGGAAGCTTCGATCTTTTATAACAGAATAATAAATCTAAAGATATTTTTTAATAAATCTGATTTCTGTCATCAAATATACAAAATTTGGAAAATGCAATAATAAATCAATTTGCGACAGTTTGAACTAAATCTTGTTATACAATAAAGAATTGCAAATGTGAATTTACTTATGTTAGCGCCAAATAATTTATAATATAATTATTTCAATTTTTTTCCAAAACATGCTAGGGATCCTTCTATATGTTTGTTCATAGTGATTCGATAATATTTAAACAGTTCAATGTTTAAACTTTCTATGTGTTCAAATAGTTAAGCATCATTTGGTTAGTACATCTTTAAGGACGTTGAAATTCTTCATCAACCGAAATGATTTCTATTTATTAATTGAAATATTCAAGAGATTCGAAATGAAAAGTTCGGGAATGAGATGCTTAGACGAATAATCTTCATCTTTGGATTATAACATTCTAGCAATCCATCGATTGCCGACACATTAATCAAGCAACAAAGAAAACAATTTTAATTGTAATGACATCGAAAAGGAAAATCATTAAGTAATTACTGAGAAGGAGATTGAATTTTAATTATATTCGAATAGTTATTTCCCATTCTGCATTTTCAAAATGCAAATTTGCTTAATGTTGAGTTTTCCACACAAAAAGTGCTTATTTGAATCTATTTGTACATATCTTTATGCCTTCTGTATACCAACTCTTCATCATTGTTGCCGCTGTTCAAAAGAATACATTTTACAAGGTCTCAACTTATGAGATTGGATGAACTTATTTTCCTCTATGTTATGACTTAATGCTTTCAAGATCTTAATTTGAATAATTTATAAATTACGTACTTAAGAAGGAGCTACATAAGTTGTTCCTTGTTATTTGCCATTTTGAATTATTGGTGACAAGGTGATCTAATAGAAGTATAATTAAATGGGTTGTCAAGCTAGTAAGCAATGCGAGCATGCAAAGGGCAGAAAAGCTAGATTATCAAAACTTGATACAAATGCAAGTTCAGAGGTGTTTATACCTTTAATTTAATTATCGGAAATAGACAAATGATATTGTGATGAATTCCAAGAAAACGCTTCTAATGATGCGAAGCTGTTGTTGCATGCTGGAATTAAAATTTAGTTGAAAATTAATCTGGAAATTTAATGATGTAGTTTTTTGAAAAAAAAAATGAAATTGAGTAAAAAGTTGACTAGAAAATTGCTAGAGCAGTTTCTAGGTAGCAGGCCAAACAGTATTAAAAAAGTCGCAGTCGGAGCAAGGCAATAAAGAAGCACCTGAAGAAAGGTAAGTTCGTTTACTGTTATAAGATCCATATTGTATACTGATAGGTTATTTTTCCATCTTAAGCGATAGATAGTTTCCTCAATAGAGCAACATTTTCGACCGATGAACGAAATGATGAATTGGGAAACAGTGCAGAAGAACCACCAGCCAATTGTAGTGTTAATCTGAAAGTTAGGACAAATGTATCGCGCAGCGCTGAATCAAATGAAGCAACTACTGCTAATTGTAACCAACCGAAAAGGAATAATCTTCACAAGCATACATCACAAAAAAGTTCTGACAATAATAAAGGTAAGAAAGGTAGTTCTGTTAAATAATTCATTACCATTATATTAAGCAGAATATTTAAAAATCAAAATATTTCAGGGCATGAACATTTAGATGAAAAATTGAACAAGAAATGTAGACTGCATAATGATAAACAATTATTAATTCGGCCGTTAGTTTTTACTATAATTCCATTTATATGATTTGTTGAAAAGAAGTTGAGAGAGAATTAATTATAATATGATCCTGCTAGAAATATTGATGACTCTAAATGATTGACTTTTTACCTTTGTTTCATTTACTTCTTTAAAAATATTTCTTGTTTTGCATCTACTACTCTAAATTGATACGTGCATTGTAATCATTATAGCATGAATCGAAGCTTATAAATTGAATTGAACGTAATTTTTGATGCCTACCTGGCAATTAAATTTATCATTGAAACTAATGGAGAGAATGTTGAAATAATTTGTAAATTGTAGAAAGACAAAACGAAGCCGAGCAGATCCTGAAGATGATACGCTTTATGAAATACCTCTTAAAATGCCAGAATTTGATTTGATGCCATCTCGGATAGATGACATTGTCGCATAATAATATCTTGATGATGTCATAGCAATATTTCTATATCGATTTTCTACAAACTTCATATCACTACTGCATATTGTATCTTTAATAAGATGTTGCTACGTTTCATAATGTCTCGCAATAAGCAAAACCAAATCGTTTGGAAATTTCCGCTAGCCACAAACTATTGCGCAGATGTCACGATATACTGAATCAAACGCTTCATCTCAGTTTGGCTGTTTCCATGGACTTTTAGTGAAATATTTTTGCAAGTAATATGAAATATAATGGCATTTAACATTTGCATCAGACAGTGACAATTAAATTTAAATGCTTCTGTATCACGAGAAATCTCGAATTTGAGGTTATAATATTGCATCATTCTGGTAAATATGATAATTTTTGCGCCAATTCTTGTCTATGACGTTCATCACTCACTAGGAACAATGTTTCTCCAAGTATACTTGTATGAGGCGATAATTTGGCTACCTAAAAAATGAGCAGACGCAGAAATAATTAAATTTTAATTTTCAAAATTTTCATCTTAGCAGTTTTTAAAACTTAAAATTAAAGCAAATTTTTGTCACATAACAAAATAGAAAACATTCCTACCAAGTTCATTAATTCTACAGAATCCTGTGGCCAATCTGCGCTGGATGGCAAAAGAGAAGTTAGGATTCGCCATGGTAAGTCCACCTGTACTTGTTGTGCACCGAAATGACGCAAAAGGGCGCAGGAGTAATTGACCAGATGATATTTAGTATAAATTATTGTAGGCGCAAGAGGCTCCCATGTCTCTACATATATCCATGGATATAACTGCAATATTCATGTGGTAATGTTTTTTGGAATTTATAATCTTTTTTGCAAGAAAAATTTTTAATTTCAATATGTTTTCATGGTCACCATTTGTTTCCAATATTTGTGCTCCACTCATCCCATTAGTTACTGTTTTACATTCTGGTACCAGTCCATTTGGATACAATACAAAATTCCACTGAGATGATATTTTTTCAGTTGTAATTATTCTTTTGTCAAGAGAAGAAAAAATTAGTGAGAAGGCACGAAATTTCTTCCAGATTTTTAAGGTTATTATTTAAAACAATAACCAAGCAAATGGTTTTAAAATAATATCATACCTCGCCAGCGACTTTACTTAGCACAGTATTTTGACTTTGGTAACCCAGACTAAGATATCTTCCATTCAAACGAACCTGAAATGAAGATTTGGAATTTTTTGGAAATTGAGTCTCTTGGAAAAAGTACAAACCTCTGGAGCACACATGCGAAATAAGCCAATAGGCCATTGTTTTAGCATTGCATCAATAAGCGCAGATCCACGAAATGTGAGCTGCATGATACATGGATCATCAATACGGATGCCTGGATTATTCCTGCCTGCACTTTCCAGCAGCATTATCAAATCACTAAACTGCATATGAAATAAATCTGAGAATGTAAAAAGAAAAGCATGTTTAGAATTAAATTAATAATCAATTTTCATTAACTACTTTGGTCATGCAGTTTTATGATATATTATTCTATATCATATATAAGTACAAGTTATTCTTTTGCTGCAGCTTCTGCTATTCTCACTTATAGTTATAAGCCTTTATTAGTAAAACAGTTACAATTATTTTATTACTATCATAAACTATTCCTTCTTGTCCTTCGAAAGTACCTTATTATCTCAATATTACTATGCTGATATGATCAAATTACAGATATATCATTTTGTCTTATCTCTAAATATGACACTCGGTATGGCATACTTTTTGAATAGTTCGATCTGAGCAAATTCATTAGGATTCCATATATTTTTGTAGATATTAGGAACAACATTCATCTCCGACAGGTAGTCCATTTTGGATTCCAATTCCGATTTGATAAAGTGCCGGTCTAATTCAAAGGCCTGAGTAAGACAGAAGGATTATTTTTATTATTTATGCACTTTAGATTTGTTACATCTCATATGCTTTACCTTACAAGTAACATAATCCTCATAATGAACCGACAAAAATCGGTTTCGAAAACGGTAGCCGTCCAAAGCTCGGAGAACCTCCAGTGCATCTTCGCAGCGATAGAAACGGATACGCCTAAGAAATATCATTTTAAGACTCTTTGAATGCACGAGTTTAAGTCAGAGACGACAAAATTTTTAAAATATATTTCAAATTTCTAAATATTTGCTAGATATATACTGATATCAATGCTTCGCAAAATAAAAATTTAGCTAAAAAAGAATAAACGATAGAACCAACCAACGCCAGTTACTGATGGCAATATCGAATATAGCAATATTTTTTCCGCATTCGCTTTCGATAAGAGATCGAATAATCTAAACTTAAGTGTTCTTAAGCAATTAAAAAAAAATTAGGAATGTTTGTAAATATTTTATTTTGTTAATTTTTTTTTTTTCAATTTTTTGTTTCAATCTTCAAGCTGAGAACTGACAGTTATTTCTAAAAAAGATCAAAATTCTATATTTATTTCAAAGTTGAGTAGAATGAATTACTTGCTGGGAAGCAGTACCGATCCGTGGTACATTTAGAAAAATAAGTTGAGCGCGAATGAGTTTTTCACTTGTTAACATCTCTGATACAGTTGGTGTATTCTAAAATAGGAACTTAATAATTATTATATTACAAATCATCAATCATAGATTTCTAGGAAAACTAGAAATATAGGAATACATGAAAACGATCGATTATTTGCGACTTCAACACCGGATCATCGTATACTCGGCTCCAGAATTCCCAACCTGATCCACTATTATCAATATCGTTGCTTGTTCCATTATTCAGCGAGCAATCGTCAAATTTTGATAGTATCTGTAGAAAATGTCAAAGTCAACAACTTATGTATTCCCTTAGTTACTTATATGATAACAGCTATAATTGACTTCAATTCATTTGTTTGTTATATTGCGATTTCTTTTATTTGCTGAAAGTAAGATCGTTTTTCTTGCAGGAATTCAGGTTTATTTCCGTGAATAAAATTTGGAAAACTTTTTGTTTGAAAGTAAAGGTCAGAAGATATCTTAACCTTGTTCATGTTGAGCATATCATTAACAGTGATTGAGCATGGTTTCCCATCACCATTGCTAGGGCTACCAGCATTAGAAAATTTGAATCTGGCAGGAGCGGTAAATAGTGCATTCGTGAATAGTGCATTACCAATATTACTGTTGATTAATTGCAAATTGAATAGACTAGGTGACCTGAGATATCTCATTAATTGCGAATTGAACTAGGCGATCTGAGATATTTCATCAATTGCAAATTAAACAGACTAGAGGACCTGAGATTTCTCATCAATTCATTTATCCTTTTAAAAAACTTCATTTACTGTGTGCTCGCAAAATTCCTCACTTCGTCAAAATTTCCATTTCAAATTCTCAATAAAAGTATCGAATAGAAGAATTTACTTCAGTATGGGACTAAATTTAAAAGCTTAATTTCCATAACTATAATTTCTCGTTCTTCAAGAATAAATTTTTGCAATGCAATGTACTCACAATCTACAAGTGTGAAAATTGAAGAGAATTTCACATTTTCCATAAATATTAACAAAAGAAACCATCGAAATTTACAAAGCGCTTACTGAATATTTGACATTAAAAAGAATACTGAGGTGAATATGTGCCTGTTGTTTAGAAAGAGCCGTACCAGGGGGCAGGGTTATCAACTACAATTTTGCAAATGCCTCCTTCTATGATGGAAATTTTATGCGCGACCGCACTATGAAATGAAAACTATCAGCAATAAGAGTTTACTCACTTCCGAACATTTTTATACATTTTTACCATATTCAATTTATAAAAAATGATTAGCTTACTCTTCTTTTCTTTAACTATGATATGCAAATTAAACAAAATTCACGTATAATAGCTATTTCAATACAAAATGGCCTATCTCTGATTTTATCCTGTTCTCACATAATATTAAAAATGATTTTATTACAATTTGAATAAGGAATTGACAACATCAATAAAACACAATTTGCAATGTTAAAATCGCTCTAAACAGAAAAATGAGCCATACTTCTTAAATCCTCCTCAGCAACTTAACGCTAATTGATGACATAAATAAAGCTGAAATTTTTAAAAAAAAATTCATGTCCAATTCGACATTCCTTTTACTCTTCTTCCTTCAAAAAAGGCTCGACGAAAGCATTATAATTAACGATATGACAACCATCCCAATATACTGTTCCACAAATACCACAGATGTAAAAAAATCTGAAATAATGGAAAACTCATAATTTCAAATAGTTCTAAAATTTACGATTTTATCTCAATACAGAAACCCACAGTTGAGCTCCTAGACAAGCGTAACAAAACTCTTCAAACAATATTTTATAGAAATATGAATCCTACAAATCAATTTCAAAATATAATTCGTATACAGATTAAGAAGACTACGGAAAGAAAAACACCTACCTGCCTTCTTTTTCTAAAACTTGTAAAGGTATTTTTTCTATTTTAACTTCAACTGGCACATCACAGCCGAATGCAGCGACCAGACAATTCCTACAAATATCAAGTTTCTGAGCATAAGACATATTAAATAAGATAAATCTAATTATGCGAATGCATGTATTGAGTGAGAAAATTATCTTACTTGATGTTTAAGGTACCGTTATGGCAATGTGCTATGATCCATGAACAATCATTTTTACCGACTTCTAATTCGCATCCATAGCCAGAATAAATTTCTGCATCAATCTGAAAGGAAGAACAACAAAGTGGACAATGATTGGCACTTTATCCATCTTTGAAATCTTACTATGCAGATGATCTATCGGTTTAAAAGAACTACTAGAATATCAACTGCACGCACTTCTCGCATTTTTTTGTTGTATTTTGCAGCATCATAAAATTCATCGCTAAACGGACTCGATGCTGCGGAAACATTTGCCTGATACATTGCCTCTAGTACGGGAGATGGAGCAATCACGAACAAATCCGAATTGCATTTCTAAAAGAAAGAAAATAAATTAAACTATCGAATAAACTGTAAGAACTGTCAAAAATAATAAATTGAAGTTGATAATAGCAAAAATTATGTCAAGAAAAAATAACAAAAAACATTACTTCGAACTTTTTAATAACAATGAACTTAAATAAAACAATTCAACTACGGGACTGGGTTACTACCCCAATTTTCAGAACATTGCAAAAAACGTATTACAAATTAAAACATTCAGTAGCATTTCAACAAGTATTTCAATCCTTCATGTTGAATTTGTTAAAATAGTTTACCATGCAACGTGAAAAAATGTCATATTTGGATAAATGAATATTGAACTGTTTTAGGACGAATTCAATCTGCTGGATTATGCTCATATTTTGCGCGACTGGGATAGATAATATACGCCGTGTTCTTCTCAAACATCGATGTCTTCGAAGCTAAAGTTCATTTATGGATCTTTAACATTTTTTGAATGCGGGAAAAAGACGCTTAAAGAGTCTTTTTTTAGGACAGATTCACAAGTAAAACTTTATTCCAAGAACTTATTAACATAGCTTCCATGATTTGGCATCTCCACCAGCACTTTCTAAATGATGATCAGTATTTCGTTCTAAACAACCTAAGAAATCTATCATATACAACTTTGACCTTTCATTTCCGTCTTCCGAAGAAAATTCTCAATTTCAATTGAGTATTGAATCAAAATGAGATAGCATTATTGTTCACAAAACTATTCATACCAAAAACGGTACTCAGCATACCTATTTTCATTCTGCCGTAACAAAAAAAAAATACTTCATTTATCGCCCTTCCGCATGTTATTATATATCGATCTTGATCTCTTTCTGCGCACTCAATCAAATAACTTCTTGTTTCTGCTAATATCGTATCAATACCACATCTAAAATATGCTTATTATATGTTTAAAATAATCGCTTAAATATCAATTAAATGATTTTAAACATTTTGAGAATAACCTTCTGAGATGTTTACCGAGACCAAGCATCATCGAGTCGACAATAACCTTCAAATCTTTCGGTTTCCTCTTTATTTGCAAATTATTCAGATCAGAATTTACACGCTAAAGGAGAAAATATACTTATATAACAAATTTAACAATTGTAGAATGATTAAATAAAAACCTTTAAAGCATATCATAAAAACCTTTAAAGCATATCACAGATTTTCTAAGAAATGTCAATCATTAATTAGTAATAAAAAATGCTAAAGAGAAAAGCAGTCAACAAAAAACCTCAATCATTTGTTCAAATTCCTTGTCATCAAATTTGGTCCCTTTCTTTTTGGTTTTCTTCTCCTCCTTTAACTTAACTTGTGTTACGTCACATTCCTCGCAGTGTTTGTTCCAGTCCATATTAAATTCTCTACAATTTCGTTGATTCGAAAATGACTTAATTTCACAGTTTATGGGACAAATTTGAAAAAACCATCCCTCCATTAGATGAGAAAAAAAAAGTTACCTTTCAGCTCTTATCTTTAACTTCTCATAAAGATCCAATAAACAATAACCATCCATGGCTGCATACTTCATCTGTTCGCGACGAAGGGGACGCATAGCCCAGTTGCCTATCTTAAAAATTTAAACAAACTTCAACATCTAAGAATTTAGGAAAAAGAATGACAAGAATAGTTTGCTTGTTTTTACTAATTTACGAAACGATAAGAAACCTGTTCTGTTTTATCTAGAGCCTCGCCAAGTACTTTCTGACATAGATCAGTGAGCCGGAAATGCACTGTCTTATCAGAAACAGCATCCAAAAAATTTTCAGTTTTGCTTGATAATGGTGAGCTAGCTGGAAAAAAACTTGAGAATCCTGTTATTTTTAATTTAAAGGCTATTTACATTTTGCAAAAACGTTTTTCTGATAAGACAAACAAAGGACTGTTCAAACTGATGAAATCTGAAAAATAGAAAATCAATAATAAATAAATGTTACTTGAATGGTTGAAATCGAGAAATGCTGGATTCGAAGTTAGTAGCTGAAATCACTATTCAAATTTGTAGAAAAGAGAATAACTAGAAAAGAACTAAAAATTTAAAAGCTTGAACTCATATGTAGAAAAGAGAATAACATACGTTTTTCACCAATTTCAACACACAAATCACATTTTTCATCTCTTCCAGTGGTTGCAGAAAAGGAAAAGAAGCATGCATAATCCTTAGATCGTTTAAGATGTCGAACCCTAAAATCGCAGACAATGGCATTCAGAAGACTGTACCAAGTTACAAGTTTCTTCGCCGAAAATAGATATTTCCAAATGCCCCAAACAGTTCAAATATCCCTGTTTAAGAGCCGAAAACGTAAAAGAAAATCCTACTGACAAAAATAACACGATTTTTCACAAACCTAATTTTATTGCAGTACTTTCAGTAAACAAAGCATTGAAGAATCGTGTCCACTGTTCTTCCGTAAGCACATTTTCTAAAGTGATAACGTCCACAAGATAACTGCAGCGTCGAACACAAACTTGAAAAAGAGCTACCTGAAACGATTTTTGACCATACTGAAAAAGGAAAAAATTTTTTGATAACTGCTGAATATTTCGCTTGATCGTTAACTTACAGACAATAATAGTTCTGTCGAAATTTTATAAACATTTCCAGAAATGTTTCCAACTATAATATATGCAATCGATATCAGAAGATGAATGATGAAGACCACATAGAAAAGTAGTGAAATTCAGCACCAATTAATCCTTACTCTTTCACTTGCGCACATAAACAAGGGTTTCCATTCGGTATCTATTCCAATCAAGTCAGCTTCTTCAATAACAGGGTAAAGCTTCTCTAAATCTTCAGGAGTTGCAATCACTTCGATAGGATGACCTGGAAACAACTCCACATTTGCAATACTCGCTCTCTTTGATGTGATTCTGTAAAAAAAAGATATTTGAAAAAAAATCTCTTCATATGAAAATTACAAGAATTTAATTCGCCACTTAATGCTGTATAACTCACGTCACAGAGAATAATCGAAAGTTCATTTAATTGAAAAAATTTAATTGATCCTTACGAAAATAAGTACCAATTTAAAAGTTTGTACCTTGCTAAATCAGCTTGCGCTTCAACAATTGCATCAGTATACAAATATGGTTGCAAACTACGAGGGGCAGAACTGATCATGTTACAAAAAACAACCCATCGAACAGCATCTCTGAACCAACCGTTTGAACAAAGATAATTAATGAAATATTTCTGCAGGGCTACATCCGACCGCAAAGCTTGCTAGAAAATACGAATTAATCTCAAATTTTCATGCAAGTAGCTGAACAATTATTCGAATCACATGAATGAAAAATATTATAGCATCGGTTTTTCGAAAAAAATCATTTTGAATCTTGACTATATAATTCAATATTGAAAAATTTTTATTAAACTGAGCTATAAAAAAACTGAAAAGAACATTTCTTTTTTATCGGAAAATAATGAATCAGTTATGCTTAGCTGTTTCTTCTATTCAGCACTTACAAGGTTGGCATCATTAAATTCAAGATTTTGGTGTACAAAAAGAAGCACTTACAGCAACGTAATCAAAATATCCTTCTTCAGTAATACCATGTTCAATGAAATACATGAAAGTCATATGTCTGAGAGCACCTTCACGTCTACAACGAGAAAAATTTGGTGCCACTTCCTCAGGCGGTAAATTGTACGTTGCCAATAGTTTGGTGACAAGTTTTTCAATAGCCTTCTTTTGCAATCTTGATATTGAAATAGTCATAATTTTTCTTTTGCGAAAATCCTCACAAAGATGACCAATTGCTAAATCAAAGCACAAAAAACTTAGGCCTTCAGCAAATAAAAAAACGCTGGAATGTTCATAAAATTTCTCTTCAACAGTAACCATACAAGACAATACAAGCAATTTTTTCCAAAAAAGCCTAAAAAGCTCCCGAAATAACTAATCACGACTAAACAAGAAATGCTGGAATTATATATGTGTATAACACAATGCCTTTTGCAGTTTTACGCTACCACAAGGAAACATCAAATATTAATTACTTTTGATAATTTGATTTCAAAACAAGAAAACTTTCAAGAATTAAAAGTTAAAAGGAAAATTACTTCGTTGATCGAGAGCAACAAGCTTATCGAAATATCGTGCAAGTTCTTCCTGCATCTTTCTTTCATTTTTGATGAATGCATCGACTGCAACAAAACGATCCTGCAGCATGCATGGAATAACTAACTCAACAACTGTAAAATGAGACTGCAATCCAAACAACGTTGCACAGAAGATGGCATCACGATAATTTGCCATCGCTATCATTTCCTGAAAAAAAA
>JARVGP010001023.1:13701-24101 GCA_029876185.1 Mansonella ozzardi
TATATATATATATATATATATATGTAGGCTACTGAAATTAGGCATGAATAGAAATGGTACAAAAACACATCAAAAAACAAAGAAGATATAGTAACACTTCTACGCTTAATTTAATTGAGCAAAACCTCCATAAAGGCAACACTGATAGTATAAATTTTTTCAAAAAATACGCGCAAATTTTTCCATTATACAGAAGCTATGTAGCACTTTGAATTTGAGTTTTATCAATATGCAAAAGCGATATGCACTTTGAATATCTGAAAACCATTATTCAGTACTTATACTAAAAACTGACTTTTACTGCCTGAAGAATATGATCTGCCATATCATCACTTTTCAATTGAAATATATTGGTGATAAGTTCCAGATGTACCGTATGTTTGTTTGTGCCAACAGCAAAAGCTTCAATCTGTTGCATTTACTAAGATGAGCTTCAAAATTTATTCTCTAAATGATATTAAAATATAAAAGTTAACAAAAACAATTGAATTTTTCCATTCTACTTTTGTTTTCATCACATCATTAATCCTTCCAATCTTTAATTTTATTAAAAAAAAGCTTTTTTTCCCATCCACCTTACTATTATTATATCTAATTTCACGCTATAATACTTAGCAATAATTTGTAAATTAAAAAAAGAAACCTTTATGCTCCGATTCAACTTTGCATATACTTCATCACTTCGTTTCGTTTTTTGTAGCCACTGCTCGAGATGTCGTAAAATGAAGCCAGCTAGAGTTGATACTTTTTGAGCTGCATAATCTGGACATAACTGAAATATGCCAACAATTAGTGATTATAATCTTTTTTACTTCATCAAATTTCTATTTAAATTTACATTTCAGAATGAATGTTCTTTCAAACTAATTTAATGCTTAGTCTTAATCTTAAAGAATCTTTTTTAAAAAAAAAAAACTTTGTGCAAAATAAGGGCAGTTTGCATTGGATTTTCGCATTCATCGAATATTTCATACAGCAATGATTGACATAATTCCTGCTGAAATTGAATGATTGCAGAAATGTGTTTGAAATGTAAAACAACAATATCTAATATATGAAAATTGCTGAAATAAAAAAATATGAAAAGTGTAATTAAGTGTAAAAATAACCTTTAGTAAATAACAATTAATAAATAACCTTTATAATTTTTTGTTCCTCACCAATCCAAATATCTTTCAATAGCTTAATCCAAGTTGATATTAATTCCTGATTTGATTCAGGTTGAAATTCCTCATTCAGTTTTTTCTGATAATCCTTTTCTAATCTTCTATCAATTAAATGTGTATTTGTAACTGGATTCTGAACAAGAACTCCAATTATTACTTCTGAAGAATTATCATTGGCCATCGCCTGAAATAATTTATTTCAATTGAGAAAATATAATTTTTAATTTTTATTAAGCTAATTTTAATTTTTATTAAGCTAGCTAATCAGAATGGCCTTATCTTGACCAGTACTGTAACTATGCCTTACTGTGTAACACTTGTTCTTTTCCCGTATTCTTGAAATGTAAACTCTGATTCCATTCACTATTAATATTTAAAAAAACAATGTGCTGCATCAGTGGAATAGAGTCACAGATCAATAGAGGAGGAGCATTGGCAAGAGGCCATTGATCGATTGTGCACTTCAGAAATTTCTCTTTAGTTTGTTGGATGCACGTTTTTTGACCTGCAATTGTTTCTAGCAGTTCCTCTGGTGGACTTTTGGTTTTCTTTGCAGAACTTTTGGACATTACTGTTGCGGAAACCTTTTATGTGTTTTTAAATTTCTACCAATCTTCACATGATAACATAAAAATTACGGACATTCACTGCGAAAAAAAAGGTCATCTTTTGAAGTGATGAATGGTATTGTAATTGAAATAGGTTGTTGAAAATTTTGGATTGTAAGAAAAGCAATTCCTTGTAATAAAGTAATAACCTAATTTGTAGCAATAGCATAGTTTGGAAAACTTTATTTTAGTGAAAATTAACAGTTGGGAAAACTTTATTCTAATAGAAATTAATTAACAGTTGGGAGAACTTTATTCTGATGAAAATTAATGAATGAGATCTTCTCTTATAATGAATTTGCTTATAAGAAATTAGCTAAGCATAAATAAGTAACAATGTTTATAAGTTAGATTATTATCAGTATTTATAAGTTAGTTATCAGTCATATCTACTTATATGTTAATAGATGCTTAAACAAAGAATTTCATTGTCACGATGGATGTTTATCTTTTATCATAGATATGATAGCTTGAAGATGATAGAACATTACAAATTTACCGGGCAATAAAAAATTGAAAATAACAATTTTTTTAATAGAACTGTTTGATTTTTTCCCGACATGCTTTATATGTATTTTTGCAGCTGTAGCATAGCGGGATGTTCCCCAGTAACGAATATGAACGGAAATTTTTAGCTCAACATAATCCGGGAACTTCACCGCAAAAAACACAGGTTAATTTTCTACTTATTCTTATTGTATCAATCTAGCGAACAAATAGAATTCTTCCTCACTATGTTTGTACAAGTATAAGTACTTTCACGTATATCTCTGTTTACATTTAGGATTCTGTCAACGGTACCAGTCATCATCTCATTTAATTTACATTTGCTTACAGAGGTTATGTAATGTAGTAATTTAGTAAATTGTAAAGTTAGTGCATTGTATTGGAAAGGCATAAAAAATCTGTTTCCTACTTCAAACTTTAGTTTTAATGCGTGCTAAATGATTGCTAAATGTGAATAGTAGTATATTTGGAACTTATATCCACGCAATCACAATGAGGAAGAATCCTATTCGTTCGTTAGATTAATACAAAATGACGCTATCTGTCGAAATTACAAATGATTTTGATAGATGATAGAATATTTGAAAAATATGATTCATTTCAGGGACAATCACCCCGTATCACGCCAACAAAATATCGTCCGGATGGTGGCGATCGTTATATACCTATTCGACAAAGTAGTACAGAATGGGCAACCAGGTAAATAGTCTTTAATTTTGAGTAAAAGCTTTTCGTTGATATGATGCGAGCAAATAATTATTTGATAGCTAAAAAGAAATAATGTGTACTGATCATTTTTTGTTCATTTTAATAATACAGTAATGATTATATCGAGAAGCAATGATTAATGCCCAATCACTGCTCCATCAAAATGTTAGTTGCTAACGTTATGGAGCATTTTTGGGAAACCGTGATAGTGAACTTATATGAACTGTAGCATTTCATTATTTTTATATGGTTTTGTTGGTTTCACGGTTTCTTCAGGTGAGAGGAAATGTACTTTGCATAAATTGGAGATTTTTTCAGATTCGCTGCAATTGCTTCATCGTCGCCGGATGCGCCTAATCTTTTCAAGAGGCCTATTGCAGGAATACAAGGAACGTCGACCGCTACATCCAGTAGCGGAAATGTCTCAGTTGCGCAGGCAACTCCGGCCGCAAATGCTATTGATGATTCTCGTATGGATTCTGCAGCTCATCGAGCTCTGCTAAGAAACGAACTTCTAAGCGATAACATTGATGATATTAGAGTCTGTCTTTTTGTTTTATATTTACTCAGAATATAGAGATTTCTTCATCCAGCATATTTTTATATGTAGCGATATGATAATGAGGGCACTCGGGTCTGTTCTTGAAGCAAATTTCTGGTGCTGGCATGACTGTGTACTTGTCCGTCGAAATCATAGTGCTTCTCAAAAAAACTTGCGTTGCTAGTTTAGGTAGCTTTTGGTTTTTCAAAATTTAAATACTAGTTTTGGCAATGGAGTGCTTGAATGGGAATTGCAGTGGCAATTCGCGTCTGAATACAAAAAAAGAAATCGTTCTATTGTAGGCAGATCTTGAAGGGTTCGATACAGGTCGATTGCGCGATAGCCCGAGCGGTGGTCTTTTCAAGTTCGGACAGCGAACGCCAACAAAATATGGTGATGCATCAACAAGTCATGGTACTCGTGGCGTATTTGGAGGACCACCGTTAAGCGAAGGGAGCCAGCGTCTTCTCAAATCGCCCCGTAAACCTCAGCGCAAAGTGCCTAAAAATCCGTATAAGGTGGGCTAAGATTTAATAGTTTCATGTTTAGAAAAAGTCATATGGGAGGAGAGGGAAGAGAAGCGATTTATATTGTTATATCAATGAAAAGCGATCTTATGGTGTTATATTGTTTCTATCGATGTTATATGTTATATTGATGTTATTTAGAGAAGCGATGTTAGCGATGTCATATTTATATTATATAGATTTTCACTTCATATTTAACAATTAGAATTCCTTATTTTTTAGGTTTTGGATGCGCCTGAGTTGCAAGATGATTTTTATCTGGATTTGGTGGATTGGTCATCTCAAAATATGCTTTCAGTTGGATTACATACTTGTGTGTATCTCTGGAGTGCATGCAACAGTCAAGTTCGTACTTTGGCTAAAGTTTTTGGGGTTGTGAATTCTCTATCAAATGTTAAGGGTGGTTCATGTAGAATAAAACATTGCTGTATATCAAAGTAATGGAAAATTCATTGTTTTTTTTAAGGTTGTAAAACTGTGCGATCTTGCGACTGATGGTGATAGCGTAACATCTGTTCAGTGGGCTGATAAGGGTGATTTACTGGCCGTTGGTACAAATAAAGGTATCACACAGATATGGGATGTTCATGCTCAGAAGAGGGTTTGTTGTACTCCTTTATGGTTAGGCATTTTTAGTACACTTCTTCTGTAGCGGGCATTTTAGCTTCGGGAGCTTACTGGACATTCATCAAGAATTGGCTGCTTAGCATGGAATGCAGATCTAGTATGTTCGGGCTCTAGAGATCGTTTCATTATACAACGAGATATCCGTCAACCTGCACAATGTGCTGAACGAAGACTTAATGCACATCGGCAAGAAGTAAGTATATATTTGTATCTTGATTTTTCTCTTTTTAAATCGTAGTTTAATCTTCGAGTGGCAGGAATTCTGGTCTTCTGATTTTCAAATTTTAGGTTTGTGGGTTGAAGTGGTCTCCAGACAGACAATATTTAGCATCAGGTGGCAATGATAATCAAGTTTTGGTATGGAGTTTAAGAAGAAATGATCCCTGTCAGGTTTGATTTTAATTGCGCAGCGTTATTTTGAAATTTTCAGATAGGAAATATTTTCTCTGTAATTTTTTTCGAACTTTAGATTTAAATTATTTTCTCGTTTCATAAAATTAACCTTATAAATGTTTTGATGCAAGAATCTGCATGAAACGTTCATATTTTCATTCAGATATATACGGAGCATAATGCAGCAGTGAAAGCTCTGGCGTGGTCTCCACATCATCATGGTCTGCTCGTTTCTGGCGGTGGTACTGCCGACCGCTGTCTTCGTTTCTGGAACACATTGACTGGACAGTCTCTGCACTGTATCGATACTGGTAGTCAGGTACGCTTTTTGCATCATTTTCATTGTTCCAAACATTAATACATTAAATGAAACGCATGAGAATAACTTTATTTTTTAAACGGTGGATCATTCGGCATATAATTTCCTTAATTTCGTCTCCAACGATGTTTCTGCTCTTAGTTAGATTAGTATCGTGATTGTATAAAACAAGATCGTGAAATTCGAATATGATAAAAAAGATTTCGGTTTAATTTTTTACCTAATCTAGCTAAAATTTCAAGACTTTTTTCTGAAGGTGTGCAATGTGGCTTGGTCAAAACACAGTTCAGAACTGGTGTCAACACATGGTTATTCATACAACCAGGTTATTATATGGAAATACCCGTGTTTGCAACCAGTTACAAAACTTACAGGGCACCAGTACAGAGTGCTGTATTTGGTGAGCATTAATTGTCACTGAAGTGAAATCTAGTATAAGGATTAATATGGTGCCGGTTGGAGGCAGGAAGGGATTTTTGTCTTATTTTTGAAGCTTCAGGAATTTAAGTTTTATGCGCTCGCATATAATATCACAAACTGCAATTTTTTGTGATGCTACTCTGCAAAATTTTTTTCAAAGATGTATAATCTTGGTTATAAATAGTGGATGAGCAGTAAGGTTTAACACATTATGCTTACTATAACTTCAGTATCACTGTTAACTGATAGCCAACTTTGGTAACTGAATCTCTCTCCAATCAGCTTTAATTTCTTTACTTATTTGAGGCGATGTCTCCGGATGGCGAATCGATTGTGACGGGGGCTGGTGATGAAACCCTTCGTTTCTGGCATGTATTTAGCAAAGTCGGGCAACAAAAAGTTGTTCGTTCGAAGTTGAATCTGCTATCGAGTATTCGTTAAGCTAGCTGCTTATTTTAAGGATTTTACAGCTTTTGAGTTTTTCATCCCTTTATAAAATTTTTAAAATCATTCCCTCTCTCGAGCGTAAGCGATTTGTTTGATGATCATTTAATGGCATTCGCGAGTTTAAGTGAAGTTCTATATAGTCAACTAGCTCCTTGCGCGGAATCGCTATTCTTTTTTGTCTTTCATTCTCTTTTTCCTTTTTTATTTTTCAGTTCAGAACTAATTCTTTTTTTTTTTTTTTTTTTTATGGACGATAGGCATTATTTTTAATAGAGATATAGTGATTCAGTATTGTAGTATTGCAGCCATTTGTTAGCCTTTATGAATCACTTGGTTGACGGTTTCTTTATGCATGCTCATTTCGTTTCTATTTATATCAATCAGGTCGTTAAGGAATCATAAAGTTGTTTAGGAAGTGAGTATTCTGCACTGGTCAGACGCAAAAGTTCTCTCTCCACGGCGTATTTTTCGTATTTCTAGTCTATAGATTATGCTTTTGTAAAACCATAACTACTAATTACAGTATAGCTTGTTAACTGAGTTTCTCAGGACTACATATATGTGATAATGTCCAGTACACAGTTAACTTTTCATCATTTTTTTTTTAACTGTTTTACATTCACAGGTTTTCTAAATAATTCACATTGCGTACCTGCTCCGGACTATCATGTTCTTACTACAAGGCATAGCTCTGTTTTAGAGAATTGGTTTTTAAAACTTGATGTTTTCTTTAGAATAGTGAAATCATTAGTGGTGCCTGGATCACCAAAGGACAAGCCATATTTTCAGTTATTTCTTGATATTACTGTCAGTGTGTTACTAATAGTTTTATTGTTTGGTTTTAGATAAAGCGGATCGTCTGATCATTCTAATACAAATTGTTTTGCGAAGTTTGTTGAACTTAGTAAAAATTATTTTTGGGAATATACTCATATACACAGATTTTTCTTTTTGAGTTTAATTGTTAGAAGTTAATTTCCTTGCATTTTCCCTCTTGGCTAAAATTTCTTTTAACTAAGAACTGGTGAATTGATAAAACTAGCTTCAAAGGTCTCTTTAAAGCAATCAATTCATTTCCTAGAGGATAATGTTCTTCAGTCTACTGCGTCCATCATGATGTTTCACTAACACAGTAACAAATTCTTGCCTTCTATGTTCATTTGTTTCTTGTTGATTTGGGAATATTTATTTGGAATCAGAATGCTGAATTGTTAGTTATAAGACGGGATTACATAGCCGTTAGAATGCCTCATTACATGAATGATGTGGAACATTGAATAGATGAGTAGAGAAGCCTTCCATCAAACTGATCTATGCAATGCAATAAAACCTGTAAAAAAAGCAAAAAATATAGTACGGATTGTCTTTGAGTATGATAATATTTTAGTCATTTTAGTCTTGGCATTGCTCCTTTTTTTTATTATTTTCAAATACAGTTTCTGGATAAGTTTAATAAATGAATTCTGTCTCTGATGTGATTCATAACAACAAACAAACATCAAATTAATTTGCTGCTTAGAAAACTCGAAATGTAATAGACAATATAGAAATACATATATATGTAACAGACTCGAAATCAGGTTGCACACTCGTATTATCAATTTTAATGCAGCATATTTGAAACAAGCTTCCAATAATCATAAATCTGTTTGAATCGGAGGCCGACGAGCAATAAATGCGTGCTTGAATTGTGGATTAGTGATTATAGCTGTGGAAGTTTTAGAATTGAAATCTGGGTTAATTACGGGTCCTGTTTGAGTATCACCATCCGTTGTTTTATTTGATTCGTTTGTACAAATTAGTAATATGAGCTCCATTACCAAAATGCAGAAGCAAAGACCGGCGAAGATCTGAAAAGAAATATATAATTCTTCTGTTTCTGGAAGATAACTTTGTAAAATGCTTAGTTATAATTTGAATTTTACTATGTAAATACTATGTGATAACTGACCATTGCAGCGGTAAGTGATGGTGAATTGTAGAGTATGAAACAAGTTTCGCTGAAGAAATTGATACACACTTGTATGCTGAGAGCAAAGAATATCATGGCTAATAAAGAAAGGAACATTGGTATCATCACGATTGCAATTTTCTAAAAAATCAATTTTTAGTTGGATCTTTTTTTTGCAGTTTTGCTATTTCCATTTCTACTCGACAACTAACCCACAATTTATTATCATGTAGTTGCCATTTGTCTGTTAAACTTTTGCAAAAATCCAGTTTCTTCCCAGTGGAATTAAATGTGAAATTTTTAAAAGTGTAATTAAAAATAATGAAAAGTCAATTTAAGTGATGAAGAATTAAGAAGAAACTTGACAATCGATAGAAATAAAAATGAAAAAGAAAAAGAAGAAAACTAAAAATGAGAAAAAATCCGATTTTGCTAAATGAGACGGAAGTGAAATATTTGACATAAAATCTCTTTCTATGCTAAGATCATTTCAATGGCTTTTTGCTTTAATACTTCTTACGTAGAAATGCTAAAGTCATTACATAACTTGCTATACAATTTGTTAGCTACATTCAGTATAATTTTGTTAATCATATGCGAATGCTTATGCTAATCTTCATGGGCAAATCTGTACATTCTATGGGCAGCTAAGGTTTTTTAGCTCACTTGCTGGAAGATATTTTTTTCATCAGCGATAAATTTTTAATATCAATGCAAAACATACCATTGAATGTTGTAAGAATATTTCATTTTCCGTGAATTTTAAAATTTCAATAAAGCTGCAAACGAGAAAAAGTGCAGTAAGAAGTGCAGCAAAGAATCCCATCGTTGGAACAATATAGTAATACCATATATCATTCATTAAGCAGCATATCACAGAGATGATTATACATAACTTGAAAAGGTATTTATCGATAAAAAATGAAGTAAAAAGATACTGAAAGGAAAGAAATGAATAGCTCTGAATTTAAAGGACTAAACTTCATTCTCTTTGGTTAATATTTAATTTTAATTTCTAACAATGAAATAAAAAATATCTGAAAAAAAAAATCTCATACCGTAGCTGAAATTCGAAAAATTAAAGAGATTTTGGATGAATGATAGTGGGAAGATGGTGCTTGCATATTTGAGAGAAATGGCAAAGATGGCACCCGCAAAATAAACAATCCTTACGATTACTATGTTTTTCGTATTAAAGTATTCATTCATTATTCTCATATTTGCTTTCTTATCACTCTCTAATTCAATCAAATATGTTGTCATCAAAATGTTGCTAAACAGAAAGCATTCATGGATTCATATAAGTATCACAAGTGTGACATTTTATTTCAAATATAACAATAGATGAAGCTAATTTCATTTTATTGAAAGATTTAAATTTACATTTAAAAATGTGCCAAATTGATTTCCGATTGATTTCCATTCTTTTGGATATTGCAATAAAGCATTCTCATACACACCATATACTAGTTACTATTAGCATGCACATGCATCAATTATCGTCGCTATTTCAGTGTCTGCAGTAATCATATGTTGTAAGATATCGCAGTATTTACCGAGATTTCCTATATCCATTGTTACTTAATTTGCAAGTTTGTGTTGGAAGTAAAGAATCACATATAGGTATCACAAGTATGACATTTTATTTCAAATATAACAATACATGAAGAAACTAATTTCATCTTTCTCATTGAAAAATTTAAATTTGCATTAAAAAATTTACCAAATTAATTTCCCATTGATTTCCGTTCTTTTGGATATTGCAATAAAGCTGAAATTTATCTACCAAATTTAATTTTTTGGTAGATAAATTTAAAAAAAAAAAATTTATCTCATACATACCATATGCTATTCACTGTTAGCATGCATTAATTATCGCCGTTACTTAGAATGCCTGTCGTAAATAATCATATGTCATAAGATATCGGCATTTCCTATATCCATTGTTACCTAATTTGCATATTAGTGCTAGAAGAAAAGCAACATAGCCTATATATGTTGTGTCGATAGTCAAGTGCTTCTATATTTCATATTATAAGATATCGCGGTATTTACCGGGATTTGCTATATCCATTGTTACTTAATTTGCATATTAGTGCTGGAAGAAAAGCAACATAGCCTATATATGTTGTATCGATAGTCAAGTGCTTCTATATTTCATATTATAAGATATCGCGGTATTTACC
>JARVGP010001024.1:0-23982 GCA_029876185.1 Mansonella ozzardi
TTTTTTTTTTTTTTTTTTTTGTTTCTTGTCTATCAAAAAACTCGCATCGATTTGGTTTAAATTACACAAGTCTGTGAATGAAATCTCAAAAATTGTGGGAAAAAATATTATCGAAAGCCGAAACACTAAATTACTTAAAAATAGCTCAACAACAAAACAAGTAAAGGATTTCATGAAAAATGATTGCTTCTCACAGAAAAATAAATGAGACAAAAGATGAGCGTGCGGGAAACTTTCCTGACAAATGATTAACATAAAATGCGACCTACATTTTCAATAGCAGAAGCAATTCTTGCCAACATCAAATAACAAGGAAAAAATAGCTACATCGATATTTAAAAAGCTTGGCTTAACAAACATTCAACAATAAAATTCGATGATCTGTGCAATGGTGACAGTCGGATAGAAGTACCATCAGTTAATTCTATTTAAATTGAAATTTTGAATTGAAAGCAAACTTAGGATGTATTACACTACAAAACGAATTCTCAAGACTACAGTCCGTGATTTCTCACTAAACATTTAAGAAATTTCCGTTTGCTCATGGATTGCATCTTTTCGCACTAGATCTTAGCTAATTTTCCCTTTGGTTAATACTCGTTCACATGATAATAGATGTGTTGTGAAAAATCACGGATTGTAGTCATGCGGATTCATCTTGCTTTGCAGTTTTATGCATCCGTAGGTTGCTTTCAATTCAAAACTTCTATTTAAGTGAATGTAATTCTACTCGACTGTCACCGTTGCACAGATCATCGCATTTTCTTGTTGAATCTGTTGTTAAGCCAAACTTTAGTTGCTTCTACTATTCGGAATCTGGGTCGCATTTCATGTTAATCATTTATCAGGAATCAATCATTTTTTCCCTCGCAGTCATCTTTTGTCTCATTCATTTTACTGTGAGAAATAATCATTTTTCATGAATTCCTTTACTTATTTTGTTGTTGAACTATTTTGCAAGAATTGTTTCGATTTTTGATACTATTTTTTCCTCACATTTTTGGAGGAGATTTCACTCATAGACTTGTATGACCGCGTGTTTAACATTTAAAGATTTTCTCACTTCGAAGTTATTCACTGATTTTAAAATTTTGTAATGCAGTGATTTACTGTGCAAGTTTGATTCTTACTTTGCTGTCATTCATTGTAATTAAATTAGCAATTGCTATCATTAACCTTTTCTTAGTAGTATGTCTGCAGTGACAATAATTACTTGGTTTGACAGAAAATAGCGAGGTCAGGCTATGATAATTTTCTGGACTACTATTAGGCTACTGTTAATTTCTTGTCGAAATCTCAAAGATATCTTTGACAGTAGTCTCCGAGAAAATATAATTCAGTACTTCATCGTTGCCTTCCAGAATTGTTTGCTTCTTTTATTTGTGAAGTATTGGAACACGAGCATTACGATTAGTCTGTTTGATGATTCGATTTTTTTCTCATTTTTGCCTTATTTATCAGAAATTAGTAATTCACTTAATTCACTTAACAATATAAGTTGCTCCATGTTCTCACTTTTGAACAATTTTACATCTGTTATTCTATAAGCATTCGTGATTTTGATATACTAATACATACCTCTGTAGATCTGAATATTTATATTAAATGCTTCCTCTAATATTAAATCGTACAGCAGTAATTTCATGTAATTATCTTCAACGATGAGATATTTTTTCCGTCCATTTGTTCTCTTTTGTACTTTACAGGTCTTATAATAGTTGTCTATTTATTTTAATTTGCATCTGGCATTTACGCTTCTTCCTTCAGTATACTCAAAATTATGCAGTTTATTAGATCAAGCACATGCGTGTATTTGAAGTCTTTTTGTTGTTTCTCATTCCTGATATTATTTCACTTATTTCTTTATTTCATTATTCAGTAATAAATAAGATGAATTGAAACAATTAACAGCATCCTTCGTGCTGCAATGGTGATTTGTACTCTTCCCAATTACAGTATCTGGATATTATGTAGAAGTTTTGAGTGGTCTTTTATTCTCATGACCACATAACGTGAAGGTATGAACATGTATACAAGTACTTCTCTATTTCGAAAATACAATCTGTGTGAGTAATTCAGTATGTGGATGGGAAGTGGAGAAATTGCGATGAAATAAAAGCAGAGGACCTTTCGTAATTCTGGAAAGCGGTGTCAGCTACTTCTAATCCTAGAAAGTGGTGCTTTCTTTCTTTGTAGCGGGAACCATAAGATTCAGAAGTAATAAATTCTATTGATTAGAAAATAAATTTTGGTCGGAACTTTTAACGTGTTAGTTGGACTTTTAGCATAAGTTGAAAAAGAAACGGCCTGGCTGTGCCATTCTCTCTTTTAGGCTAACTTCATTGTATGTTGAGGTGCGTTACCGTAGTGGGCGTAATAGATGGCTTCTCTTAAAAATATACGGATCATCATTGCTTGTTTGTTAGACATTGGCATCAATTATGAAAATACGCTGCTTGCATGATGTGAGGAATAAATTATCCCTCTTCAGCTTACATGTCAATGCGATGAAGGTGTACGCTTCCATTTAGGAATCAGTGATGAGTTCAGATTCATTTTACGTTTCATATAGTACACTTTGAAGTCTGTATTATTTTATATCCACAACGTCGGGTATTTCCTTCATTATTTTGTGAACCTAGTGTGTGGCGTAGTCTATTATATTTTCACAACTAAAGAAATTATGAAAATCGCAGTTCTCATATACTTGTAATTTTACTTGGTAAATTGTGACTCTTGATGCTTAATGGCATTGTTAGCTTATCACAGATTTTCTATGTATGTGTTATTTCACAGTTGAGTTCATATTAGTATCTCCATAAGAAAGCGAAAGATTTACATGTACTGGATATATATCTCATATTTGATCAGAATCATAATATTTTTTTATTTTAAAACTTTGACGGCAATATATTTTCATATTTTTTCCAACTTAATATCAATATAATTTTTATGTTTAGTTCTGCTTTCGGTATTTACGCTATATAACGCAAAAATTTGGAGCGCGATGATAGATTTCACAGCAGAATATTTATGTATTTTGTTTTGTGCTATATTCCTACCCACTGTTTTATTGATGGTCCTAACAGTTGTGACCCTGTCTTTATTTGGTTATTCTGTTGGTTTTAATCACTACTATGTGGGCTGTTTGCTCAAGATTTTTGAGGTAATATTTTTATCATAACAGAAAGATAACTATTAGCTGATAAAAAAATGCCTCATATTTGACTAGAAAAAATCGTAATGTTTGTACTCTGATATTGACTCATTAAAAAAAATAGAAATGATTTACAGTGGAGCGCTCGGCAAATACACTCATCAGCTAAGGAAAAAAGCCAGAGTTCACTAAATGTATGCATGGAAGAAGATGACAGTAACGATATGGACAATTCGGATTTCCAGCTGTCGCATTTGACTGCTTTCGATGGTGGTTTTGCTAGTGAAAAGATAATAAAAGGTTGGAAGAGAAAACATTCGGGACTAAGTTAATTTTTTGTTGAAATTTTTCTTTACGACTCACTACCTTTACAATGGTAGAAATAAAGCTAGAAATATTTTTTCAGGGATAATATTTCGAGAGACATCGGTGCATTTTGATGATGAAAATGGACAACAATTTGCAAATATTCGGGGTTGGGCAGTTGTATGTGACAGTATGCATCTTGTCAAGGTCTTGAATTAAGTAAAGTAAGAAACAGAAAATATCATAAGAATGAACAATTAGGCATGATTTTAGTCAAAAAAAGCTGCAATTCATAATCTTATAGCGTGGTAAATAGATCTTTTACTGAAACGATTTTTCTATTGAAAGATCCGTTTATTTTGGTGTTCTAAAACAAACGTTTATTTTTAACTGCAAATTTAATTGTAAAAAGATTTCTTAATATTCTTGCCATGATTCTCTGACCTTGTAAATCAAATATTTTTTGTGAGTCTTATAAATTCCAGGCAGGCATTGAGGCGGTTATCCAAGATGATGTGACCAGTCGATTTGAAGCTGAACAGCTTGTCTCATGGAACATGCTTACCCGAACTAGTTTATCTTTCAATCAGTTTATCAAGTACATTTTGGGATCTCCTGTAATCTGATTTGCTCAAACTGAAATTAGCACATGTTCCCACCACTTTTTTTGCAGTTGGAAGTTATCGGTTATATGGGCGCTGGGCTTTTTGTTTCGATATACAGTTTTACTTCCATTGCGTTTGGTTCTGTTATTTACTGGTGTTAGCTTCATGATTATTAGTACGGCTGTGATTGGATTACTGCCAGAGGGATCGCAGAAGCGGTGGTTCAATGAGCGTTGTATGTTATGTGGTCATCAGATCTTATCTAGTTGTGTGTCTGCCGTTATAACATTCAATAATCGTGAAAATCGGGCTCGAAATGGAGGTAAATATTTTTTACGTTGATCAGATCACATAATTCTTATTCTTTAAAATATTTCCTGCTTGTGATTGCCAATATAAATGATTTTTTTAAGGAATTTGTGTTGCCAACCATACTTCACCAATAGATGTAATGATACTTAGTACGGACTGTACGTATGATTTGGTTGGACAGCGTCATAATGGTTTCCTTGGATTTTTGCAGCGCGCTCTCAGTAGAGCAAGTTCTCATATATGGTTTGAACGTGGTGAAGCTCGCGATCGTTCATTTGTTGCAGAAAAGTAAACCATTTAAAATTTTTTACATAATTTTTTGGATGAATAATGGCTAAACCAGTACGTTATGCAAAGGTGGCGTCTAAATTCACAAACAAATTAATACTTGAAAAAATGATGCATATAGTTTAAAGTATTCGAAGAGTAGGATTTCAGGACCTTTATTTGCGGGTAAACCTGTTTGCCTACTTCTTAATTAATTCTAGATTGAAAGAACATGTCGACAATAACAATTTGCTTCCAATTTTGATTTTTCCTGAAGGCACATGCATCAATAATACGTCAGTGATGATGTTTAAGAAAGGATCATTTGAGGTGTGCTAAATGTATTGCATAAATGTATGTATAACTATATTTAATTGATAGTGCATTTTCTCAGGTAGCTTCACATTATTTGTGGCTTTACGTTAACGTGTTAATATTTAAGGTTGGAACAACAATCTATCCAATTGCAATGAAATACGATTCTCGTTTTGGTGATCCATTCTGGAATAGCAGCCAACATGGTTGGTTTGAGAATTGCTTTCGCATGTTTACTTCATGGGCTATTATATGTGATGTTTGGTATCTGGAACCTATGAAGAAATTTGTAGGTGTTTTTCTGTTATGCAACCAAAAAATATTAAACGTTCCGCATGTGGTGAACTTTTTTTTAAATCCTATGTGTAAAACAAAAATAGCATTATTTCAAAGAAATCAAATGCGAAATGAGAAAATGAGCTTTTCTGTCTCGAGAAAGTATTTTGGGATTCAACGAATTTTTATTAATTTGAAAATTCTTGAACTTAAAATCACTTGATTCGATTTTTACTAATTTGAAAATTCATTAGCTTAAAATCATTTGATTCGATTGGTACAGAAAGATTTTTTTTAAATTCATGTTTTATAATGTAATTAATATTTGAGCAATATAATATGGATTTTGTTCCTAGTCGTCGAGATTGTTTTTAGCCCAATGAAAATGCTACTGATTTTGCTAATCGCGTGAAAAAGGAAATAGCGTTGCGTGGTGGTCTTGTTGATCTTCAGTGGGATGGCGAACTAAAACGAAATCGAGTGCCGACTAAATTAATTTTGCATCAGCAACAGAAGTTTGTTGAGCCTCATTATAGTACTGCGGCAGCTAAACTGACTTTCTTTTTGTCTTAATTCATATTAACGATTTCTAATTTCAACTTGTGTTTTCCAGATATTACCGGCGTCTCGCGCGATATTTTTCAGAAGATATGAAGAAGTGTATCTCTACTCCAGAAGTAAGAGAGATTGAATGTAAGCTTTGGGTTTTGATTACTTTTCAAGTGTTTAAGACATCGTAAATTCTCGGATAACTTTTTTAGATGTTTTTACTCTTTTTATTGTATTTGTTGTTCTTTTATTAGATTTTTCTGCGACTGACAACCAGGCAAGCGAAAGTTCCGATTCTCATCGTGATGCTGGTATGGTATTTTCAAATGATTTGAAATGCAGGGGTATTTCGTCGAGTAGGTAGAAATTTCTTTTATTTTACTGATGTCCTTCCAGCTTTGTTTTATTCGCACAAATACCAGACTTTGCAAAGCTCATCAGTTCCCTGTAATAGGGGAATTGCTGTTTAAAATGCGTGCTGATTTGTGCGAAATTTGGTCTCCTGATATTAGTTCTATTCAACATTTAACTTATGAGGTGGTTGTTATTGCATAATATCAATTTGTGGATCAAGAAATTTGTTTGCATTATATTGAGATTAATGAAGTTCTTACAGAGACTTGTCAGAAATGAGGATCAGGCGGAAAAGTTCAAAATTCATTCACGACAATGAGTCGAATTTTCACTACAATATGCCAATAAATCAATCGCAGGTGATAGATACGTCATCATCTTTCAAAGCCGTATAAATTTGCTGCTCTTCAATTACTTCAATCAAAATGAAAACGGTATTGGAATTATCATAACTGTTGATATTGTGAAATTGGAATTTTCTTCCGTGGTACATGAATTGGTTCTGAAATAGATTCGATGCAAGTGCAATTGGATGTGTTTTCCAAATATTATTTCAAGATTATTTTTCCGTCCCCACATCATCTAATGTAAAGTTGTCGACTGTATTGTTATTCATTTTCGCTAGATATTTATGCTGTAATAGCTTTAGAATCTCGGACATTCGAATATTTATCACGGTTCATCTTAACTGAACTTTGTTTCATTTGGTTTGTAATGCTACTGAACAACGGATTTTTTTTCCAAGATCTCTAGGTTTTCGTCGTCGTTACAATGGGAATACAACTGTTTTTTTTTTTTTTTTTTTTTTTAAGGCGTCTTGTTAAGTAAGACTCTGATAGAAGACTATGTTTTGTCATGTTTTTCTTCATCAAATATTGCATTCATATTGATATTTGAATTGCCTCTTCAGAGACTAGTCAACACTACATCTGATACAGGAGATCACAGATCTGAAATGACGCGTCGTGTTACGTACATTTCTGCTTTTCGTTGTTAATCGTATACAGTTGTTAACTTTTCCTATAATCGTGCATCTTATAAGTAAAATAAATCACTCTGGTGAAGTCAAAATTTTATTTTATCATATTATTTTGAAAATGTAGATGTCTGTAAAAAAGTAACAGTGCATTTATTTTCCAGATGTTTTGTTGTATGCTTATTTTGCAAATGAAATAAAACTTTGGTTTGGTATTTGACTCTCATTGATTTTTAAACCCGTCCATATCATTGTTTGTGTAACAACATTTAGATGGCTGATTTGGAGATATTTGCAGCTATAAATGCTCTTCGGATCTGTCGTTTTTCATAGCGATCACTTCGAGTAGTAATACAAACTTTTTATGTTTGGTGAGGAAGATAAGACCAAGTTTCTGCTCCAACTATAATGGCGGAATGTTTACGATGATGGATGAGAGGAGACTGAAAACGTGTAGAGACAAATAGGTTGACGGTGATATGTCTATATTTAATACTGTTTATATAACATTGAACGTTCTGTTGAATTTTGAATGGATCCAATGTGGATTATATACCACATTGTTGAGTCAGCAGTCACAGTGTACCGAAAACATGGAGATTACCGTTCAGATGATTTTGTTTTTTTTATAAGACTTAGCAACTTTAGAAATAATGACAAGTTTAACATGAAACTTGGCTTGGGCCAAGTTACGATGATGATGCTGTAATTTTCCATTTTAGACCACTAGTAGTTTTGAGTAGTGCATCTCAGTGATTAATCAATGATCAATGAGCAGAGAAGAATGGGAACTGCAAGTAAAAAAAAACACTGTTTAGTCGTTAAATTTTTACTTTTCCTTTGAATGAGTTAAATAAAAGCAAAGCATTTAGGATTTGAAATTAATCCCATTTTGTTTTTGGAATAAACTTTAGCATATGTTAGCCTCTGAAATCCATTCTAGCTACTTTAAAGCTTACTTAGATTTCAGGCAAGTTAAAAAAAATATTTACTTTGAGATTTATAGAAATATATGCATAGCATGAAATGAGGTTAGAGGATTCCGTAATGAAATAACGCGGTAGTTCTAAAGTGGGATGGAGTAAAGTTTAATATAAGATCAAATTTTTTTTTTGAATAATTAACATACTCTGGTGGAGATAGTGATGATTAGGAAATGATGAGGATAAAAGTGATAGCTTAATGAGAGGACTGTTATATACTGTTGGTCATTTTGCACTTCTGCTTTATCCTTGTTATTTAATAGTTGTTATAACATTAATTAAAAATTTTTATAACTATGTGTTTGAGATGGTCTGATAATGATGTCTTTGGTGGGCGACGTTGTGGAAGGATGTTCTGGATATCAGGTTTCACAGTCTTTGTCGCCGCTTACCAGTCCATCCTCACCGGTAAACATTGCTTAACTTCAAGTGTCTTATTGTTTTCTCTTGATTTAAGTAACCGTTTACAAAACTGAGTTTTCTAATACTGATTTAAAAAAGAAACGAATTAATTCCAGAAATGTTCGTTTTAATGTTATATGATTGTGTGTTTCCATTTGCAGGATGTTTACAATAGTCGAGGTGCTGGAAGCCCTTCACCGTGTACTTCTCCGAAACGGCTAAGTGACTCCTTAATCCTTCTTCACCTTCCTTTCAACCAACATTCAAAAGTTTGTTATCTGTTTCACTTCATTGGAACCTTTTAAATTCTTTCACAGACACACAAATTCATCCAAGTTATTCTCATTTTGCAGGTGGAAGTGAAACCTGGGATTTTGGCACGGGACGCTATCGCTAAGATTTTAGAGAAACGAGCAATACTGCCTCAGATGTGCAGAGTGTGTATTGGTGGTGACCCTTCCAGTCCACGTATCGACCTTAGCATGGATTTGGAAACATTATCCAATGTAAAATAGACCATGGATAATAATTCATTATATTTTTCGAAGTTACATTCTTCACTGTGTTCATATTCCAAATTTCCTTGCTGATTTTCCAAATATATAACATTATCTTGTTGTGTATTTTTGTTCCATATTTTAGACTTTGGAAAAGAAAGAGCTTTGGGTACACAGTGCATATCTCTCTATCCTGGTGTCTATCAAACACAGTTTTGTGCGGAAAACTTTTTTGTCAGTAGCATTTTGTGATGTTTGTCACAAACAAATATGGCTACAAGTTAGTTTTTTCAAATGATGTTGTCATTTTTGTTGTATCAGTTTCAACAGAATAAAACTAAATTCAAGTCCGAATGTTTTTCGGTTGTGGTTTTCAGATCTATCAATGGCGTAAATTTCTAACTTTTTAAATTATTTTGCCGTTCTTCACAGTCTGCAGTATTGGCAGCTATTTTGTGAAGAGTGATGTAATTTGAGATGCGAAGTACTTTACCTCGCATTTCAATACGCCATGGTGTACTTATCAGGTCAATGGAAGCTTGTTTTGTGCGCAAACCTCGAATTTGAAGAATGAAGTCCTAACGAATCAAAATTACTTGTTTTTTCTTCTTATTAACGTTGCAAGAGAAGCGCAGTTATATTATTATTCATACAAAAAGAACATTGTTTATCAAGAGCTTTTTAAATCAGGCATTGGATTTTGCAGTTGTATTTTAAATGCAATATGTGACGAGATTACTTTCACTTTCCAGCAATACATTTAGGGATATCGATGTGAATTATGTCAGTTCACGTTTCATCAGAAATGTGGTTCCAAAGTCCCAAATTATTGCGATCGTATGCAACAAATTTCGCACGATGTGCGCATGGCAAATAAATTGCGAGATATATGTGATCAGTATGAAGGTCCAAACGCAGCACTCGTTGCTGAAATTATCCAACACTTCCAAAGTCCGGCTGCAGGTATATTTTATTTTTTTATATTTTTTTGTTTTATTTTCAAAGTAGGGCACCTTTCATCGAATTTATTTTTGTTTCCTATGCTTATCAGGTATATCATGTACTCATTTAAAAAGAATTTGGCAACAGCTGCAGATACCCAAATTCTAGATGTGTCGATATATGAGGAAATTACCCGTCCCAAAATAATAAAAAATTCAGAAACACATAGTTATTATGTTTACCTTCTAATGCCTTTCAATTTATAGTAGTAGTAGCTTATAGATCCTCTTCCGAATCGTGTGGGTATTTCACGTCAGCAAGCCGCGCGTTTGCCAAGTCGATCCGAAATCGCAGTTTGCATAAATGAATCATCTCGGGATCGTTCATCATCGGCTCCCAATATTTACGAAATAACAAAAGATGAAACACTACGTGAAACGGTTTTCCTTCGAAAATTAATATGGAATATTTATTATTTCGCTTAGAGTAAGAACGTCTGAAACATGCTGTTTAATACGTGTTAATTTTCAGAAAATGTTGGACGCATTGAGCAACAATGTTCATGTGCTTATTCAACCATCAGGTTTCTCCACACATTTAATGACTCTTAGTTTATTATTAAAATAAATATGATGCCTTTAAAATGATCTGAGTGTCTTTTTTTATTTTTACTACAGTGCACTTCATTTTACTGGGCCTCATTTTTTGAATTTACTATCTGTTTATATAGGAACAACAAGGGCAGCAAAACCGACAAGTTTTTCCGGTCTTCGGGACTGGCAGTTGGCTAGTAATCGAAGACCAGATCATCCACCAGCTCTAGTCGGAATGGTGTCACCATGTTTCACCACTTCACCATCCTCAGCAAGCTCTTCGCCTCCACCGGCTTATTCTGGATCCGCGTATGATCCTAATTCGGGATTACTTCCTACACCACCACAATCCGCACCTCCACAGAAGACATTTGGTTTTCGCTTCCGCAGCAAAAGTATGCTTATATAATTCTTTTGATTTTATTTCTCTTACTAACTTAAACTAAACAGTTTAAAGTTTTGGCTAACGTAAGCTGACGTTAGCTAACTTTTCGTTAATTCACTTTTGTTGCTCGTAATTTGATATCATAGGGAAACCTGTTTTATTCAGGTCCAAACGATAAAATTCCAATTAAAGGACCTGATGGTCGATCGTCTATCTCTTCGGATCGATTGGGTGAAACTCATGAAGTATGCTTGAACAATTTTTCCAACACTCTTACGTTTTAGCATATAACGTGGAAATTATGAAATTATGTTTTACATATTATGTATGTTCAGGGTGATTATAAGGAAAAATTAAAGCAGCGGATTTTGATGGAAGGTTGGGAAATCGATCGCACTTTGGTAACATATCACAAGAAAATTGGTAGTGGTTCCTTTGGTACTGTGTATTTGGGCAGTTATTTTGGTAGGTATATGAAAAAAAATGACTAAATAGTACTATCATTTTTGACTTGGTTTCTTCAGTTTCCTTTACTTCTTAATGACAGTCATTTTGCTAAGGCAACCAGCACTACGGATGAAATGAAAAGTATCTCAGAACTCTTTCTCTCTCTCTCTCTCTCTCTCTATATATATATACATATATATATAGTAGTTTATATACTGCTGAATATGCTAAATAAAATCTTCAGGGAAAGTGGCAATTAAAAAACTAAATGTGGGTGAACCAAGTCCTGCTCAGCTTCAAGCCTTCAAGAATGAAGTTGGTGTGTTAAAGAAAACTAGACATGCAAATGTTTTGCTTTTCATGGGTTGGATGCGTGAACCAGATCTTGCAATTGTCACGCAGGTAATGATTAGATCCACAACTTCCACTTTTCTGCCAATTTTTTAACCTTTTTGTTCAGTGTGCTCTTCATTACCAGTGACGCTTTCAGTGGTGCGAAGGGTCTTCTTTATATAGACAAATACATGTGAACGAGCCTCGAGTAGACTTCGAAATATCATCAGTTATTGATATTTGCAAGCAGATCGCTCAGGGAATGAATTATCTACACTCCCGTCACATCATTCATAGGTTTTTATCAATTTTTTTTTTATGTATCTTAGCTGATAATGCTGTACAATTTTCACATTTTATAACTAAACCTTCATTTATAACTATTTTGATCAAATTCGCGGAGAAGAGAGAATTTGGTTCCAGTAAGATATAGCCTTGCAATTTCTGCAAGAGTTATCATCGACCGCTAAAATTTTTGTTTTCTCAAGTGCTTGAAATATTGAGCGATTATTAAAGCACATTATGACGACTTCTGTAATGGTTGCCTAAATCTAACATCGATATTGGGTTTTCATGATTTTTCACTTTTTTTTTAATTTCAGAGATCTTAAGACGAACAACATTTTTCTAACTGATGATGGTACAGTTAAAATTGGTGATTTTGGTTTGGCCACCGTCAAGACACGATGGAGTGGTGGACAACAAAATCAGCAGCCAACTGGAAGCATCCTTTGGATGGTATAATTTTTCATTTCAGTGATCTTTTTGTTTTAATTGTGAATTAGGACAGGTGCTCAATTTCCTGCACGTGATGTAAAGTAATATTAGGACTAAGCGTAAAAGTATTTAGGCCCCGGAAGTGGTAAGAATGCAAGATGCGAATCCGTATACAACTTTTTCTGATGTATATTCATTTGGTATTTGTTTATTCGAATTATTGTCAGGAGTTTTACCTTATTCACATATCAACAGTAGGGATCAGGTTTGCTTCTTTCAGCACTTTGCTATCGATTGGTTTAGCAGTTTAAAACTTGTTCATGTTTTTAAAATTCAGATTCTGTTTATGGTTGGTCGTGGTTATTTGAAGCCCGATTTAACGAAAGTGCGACACGACACACCTAAGGGTTTATTAACATTGCTTGAGAGATGTATTAAGTTTTGTCGAGATGAGCGTCCTGAATTTGAACAGGTTGATATATGTTTTATTTGATTTTACAGTTAAACTGTAATCTTACGGAAATTGTCGTAAAAATACTTGCATAAACTTTAGTTTTTTCAGGTTCTCATTTATCTTGAACGAGCCTCAGCTGGTCTTCCAAGACTGAAGCGTTCTGTGTCAGAACCGCAAATATATAGAAGTTATTATGACCAGCATGATTTTTTGTTACCGGTCCAAACACCGATTTCTCCAAAAACAATTACAGCTGCAAATTTTTCACTTTTTACAACATATATTGGACAGATCAGTTGTAATATTTTCTAATCTTTCATTTCTTAACTAATTTCTTAACTACATTACATTTTTTTGTTCAGCTGTAAGTAACCATAAAAGAAAGTGATATCAAAAAGAACAAAATTTGTAGAATATCGTAAGCGATTCTAAACGTTTAAGATTTAGTATCAAAATATATTGCAGAAAGGCTGATCATGTAAATGGTGAGTAAATGGTGCATATATACGGCGAAGAACTAATCATGAGTGCTTAATTAGGAATAATCAGGTATTCTCTTTCACAAATTTGAATCCTGAACAACAGCGTTTCTATTAAATTTGACATTTTCTGTGATCAGCGTGCAGGGAAGTGTCGTTACTGGTGTTAAAGCCGTTAGGCCGTTAATAGTGCTCGTAATAATTTTCAGGCCGTGTTTGTTAGCCTTCTGTTTCAAAACTGGTGTTAACTGGGCACTAACCATTTTCCAATTCAAATTGACGTCCCTCATCTGTTTATTGTTTTCGCGATTTTTACTGCATCTTAGTTTTCAACTTTTGCTTTTTTTACATAACCTCAACAGCGGTATTTTATACGAGTGCAGTATTGAATTGTTTTTGTAGACGCTTTTTTAATTTGACAAGTAAGTATGAAGAGATGGAAAATTGTATTTATCATATTGAAAAAATGTAGGCTTAAATTTTCAAATTCTGTTTGATAGATTTCATAATGCATCGTATATGTATTTGCTCGTGTGTGAATTCACTGTAAAAATTCTTCATTTTGAGTAGTACAATTTTTACTTATGGTGTCTAATTTCAAAGTCAGTTACTGACAAGCATATGAATGCCTTTCCGTAATACAAAATATTTCTAATTGGCATAGATGAATTGTTCTATAACTCCGGGTCGTTTGCAGTTTCTTGTAATGCGTGTTTGTTGTACTTTCTATGAAAAATAAGTATTGCATTCATTTCATTGATGCTTAAGATAAGAGCTGTTAAAATATTTATATATCTTCGTCTTTTCTGAATTCTTGACATTTTTCAGTGAATTCATGGGTGCCTATGTTCATATCTAAACATTAATCCCATCGGTAAAGCTTCAAGATTGTAAATCTTGCCTATATTTGTCTGGAACGATGAACTAAAAAAGAGGCTTTTTTTGGTTAATTCGACGAAACTGTGAATCTTAGTGCATATTTTCAAGATTTTAGGTAAGTGGTCTGGAAGGATCGTTGTATTTATTTTCAAAGCATAAGTTGTTAAATTTAATCTGAATTTTGAATTTATTTTCTAATCTCTGTTCTGTTGTTAGGATATTAAATTTTCGGCACTTTTGTACTGAACAAGAGGACGGTGGAGGATAAAGTATGGGCTATTATTGGCTAATTGAAATAAATTGAGGTTTGTTTTTGAAATGTGAAAGAGAAGAAATCTCTTGGTGAGCTAGTTAGAAATAATCGCTTTTTTTTTTTTCAAACGCTAGAAGGATTGCTGAAAGCAGCATGAATGTAACTTACATGTGAATTACATGTAATTTACACATCAAATTATTTTTGGGGGGAATCATTCTGATGGGAGTTGGTTGTTGATCCTGGAGAGCTGTGTCAGGCTGAAGAAATAGTCGCTAGTATGCTTGTATATTGCAAAATTCATTGCACTATACAATATAGAGAGATGCTATCTGCAATCAATGAACGCAGAAACTCGACTGCGTTGAGACCTTTCCGATTCCCAGATCTGAAAGATTTCGATTTTCTTTTTTGAATATTATTGGTAGACATTGTTGCTAATAATCAAATTGTCCTTAGCGAATTAAAATTTCATTTACACAATGCAAGATTTAAAGTGTAGAAAGTTATTTCTCTGAATAAATATCCATTCTCTGTAACCAGTCTGTTTCATAATAACTTCTTCAATTATTGATTTGAGTGGTTCTGGCAGGAAGTCACGTGCTCCCATTGTAGGATCGCTTTTCCGTTACGCGCCGGTGGCACATGAAAAGACTTTTCAATTCAGGGAACCGGGAAGGAATCTATGACGAATCATTTTTCCTCAGCTTTTGTTACATGAATAGAGGAGGAAATAAGGCAGAAATGAGAGTGAACAATAAAGTGTAAACTTTTCATTTCTTTTTATCAATATTTAGAACAAGCGAAGTGAACAAATCGAATTTTAATTTTGGAACCTGGAACTGTTATGGAATTAGAATTAGTGGGTTTTTGCCACGAATATATTTCAATGTAATAAGTTATTTATTACCTAAAACTATTACCATTACTTGAAACATTGTTGCTCATTTATATGTGTGATGCAAATATTTCGATGTAATAAGTTAGCCAGAAATAGTTCTAAAAATATGAATTTTTGCAATGGATGAAAAATTTGAATTACTTTTAGTTTCACCCATGAAATGAACACTTTTCTATCCACTTTACTAATATGTGTCCGAATCCATCCAGATAACTTTCTATATTGTGAAAACTAAGTTGTGTTTGTCAGTCAGAACACATAATTTTGGAAATATGGTCCTAAATCATTTAGAAAAAATCTTGTATTTGCAAAAAAAAGCTTGCAGTAGTTTTTCGGATCATCAGAGCTTTATATTGCTATATAAAATAGTAGTCGTTTTTCAGGAAGTACCAAATACTCTGTTTTTGAGGTGTATCATTTCCATATTTGTTATAACATTTATATTTTCTTGTTGCAATTTGAAATTGTGAAAGTCTTTCATGGTTAAATGAACTGTGGACCTTAATTTCGACTAAAGAATTTTTCCTTAATGTATCTGAGAATGGGCTTAGTAATGTAGTATATTCATAAGATTTAGAAAGCATGCAATAAGTTGGTGCAACATGCAACAATCAACAAGTGTTGTCTAAAACTAACCGACAACCAGAAAGATGGGAAACTTACATAATGCATAAAACTAAAGGAAGGGGTTGATTCTGTTCGACTTATGATTTCATTTCATTGGTACTTGAGGTATGCAAGGACGATCCTGAAGCTGGGTGATGTTGTTGATCGGACTAGATGGACAAATATTTAATGAAAAATTTTTAATTGTTTTCAAAACTTGAGTTGGAACTGTCTTTAAAAGTAAAATTTAATGGATTGGATTTATAGTGGGAAAAATAGTTCAGTTTTTCTTCAGTTCGTGATCAGTTTTCGGTCATTCTATTTGAGATATGACGTAAGGTAAATAATTATGAAGTAAAGCTCGCTTGAGCATGATATGATATGGATCAGCAACTAATATATGAATATGGCTGGGATATATATTACTTAATTAACAACGAATTATTTCAAATAAATTGGCTATGTTGATTTTGTTATGAGAAGTAATTCATTTTGTTTTATAATTATAACGTTTAATAGTTACTATGCTTTTAAATGTGCAGCAATGAACATTTGGTCATGAAGTTGCGAAATTGCAAGTTAACTGTAGAAGTCAAATAAATGAAACTAATTTGTTTAGGAAATTATTAAAGGTCAACAATCTGCTTTTGAACGTCAGCATTGAATATTCAATTTGAAGCTGATATTTCCTTCATTTTTAAAATCATTCGGGTTTAGTTTCAAATCTTCCTGGTGTCTTTCGTGGGGTAGGTCCGTTCTATCTAACATCTTGCACACAGCTCATTTAAAATATTCTGTTTTTATTTATTTTACAATTAAAAATTTTGTGGAGACTATTGCTGAATACCAAAATAGCGGAACTGGAGGAATAACAAGTGACCAGGATCAATACCAAAATTGCATATTGCATTCTATCAGGAATGTCAGCGTAAACAGGATTAGTGTAGTGCTATTCTGGAAGATATGTTTTGTGAGAAAATAAAAAATTTTTGATCCAGATTTAAGGGAAATGAATGGATATGGAAGAGTGAAAAAGGAGATCATCCCAGTAATTATCAATTTCTATTGTTTCGAAATTTGATATATGACAAGAGACCGCGATGAAATTAATTCAGAAGCGGTTTTCAAATGACTGAATTTTTTCCAATTGTTCGTACTGTCTTAACTATTAATGAAGCCTAGAAAGCTGGTCTTATTAAAATACCGCTAGGTTGTGGCTATTCAATTCAACATTTGTTGGTAATCCATATTAGGCTTTCTTTTTTCTTGAAGTATAAAATTACCAGCAGTTCATGATAGCGAAATGTCAATTCGTAAAATTAGGTTTCAAATAAGTTTGACATACTAATTTGAGATCCATTTTGTTTTCATCCGAGATCAATGAAACCAATTATTCTTATTACAAAAACCAATCAGCAATGATACTCACATACTAATTCGTTTAATGATTTTGATGGTGTATGCAACTCATTCTTTACTGGTATTAGTATAGATTGATTGTCCCACAAATTTTCTTAGAAGCCATGAGCAAGTAACTGATAAGAAAAGTACACGAAGCACATGTTATAACCGTGTTGTAAGATTCCTACAAAAGGGATCTACTTTCGGAAAGATTCGGAAACAATCCCAACATCTTAAATATCTTAGGCCATTCTGCATTGATAGAAGCTTATACCAAGTAGAAAATAAAGATGGATAGGCAAAGATATTACAGAAAGATGTCATGCAAAAATTATCAAGCTATAAGAAGCTTTCCTAATTCGATTAAAGCGAAGCTTCAAGTTTGGGATCATGCAGTCACAGTTCTGATAGTATCTATTTTTCGTGCGAAGATTCCGTTTGATTGCTGGAATTAAGGACAATTCGGATAAGAAGCATTTGTCAGCTAAGAAAAAATAGTCATAGTTTGATAAATGACATGATGCTGTCGAAGTAAAATTTAAATTTAGTTTTACATGAATCTTTTCAAGGATCCTTTTCATTTCCATAATAGTGAATGAATGATTTTGGATGGATACGATTATATTTGTTTGTTGATTTATTATTGATGTTAAACAGTTTCAATTCTTTCTTATGGACATTTCTACGGCGGTGATTTTAATGTAATGCGATCATTGAATTGTTTCACGGAGCAGTAATCATGTCAGAGGCTGTGCAATGACACTGCCACTCCTCCATCCGTTGAATTGCTGAGAACGTGTTAGGGTAAGTTCTTATTGGTGATCTATTGCGTTCTTCAAAAGGAGCAATTTGAACCGGAAATGGAACGAGCACGGTTGGTATTCGAGGAGAATGGGTATATAATACTTGATTTGCAGTATTGTGTATACAGCTTATCTTTTGCGAATTCTTCCTACTTCAAAGTCAGACGGATTGTGTAAGTAGAATGATTTACGGCTATGTAAATGTGAATTACTGCAGATAGAAAAACTCAGGTGAAATTGATGGTCAACGAGATCGTTTAATGTGGTAATAGTGCTTAATGACTTTTTTTCTCAACTTTCATAAATATTCAATCTGAATTCTGCACATTTTGAACGGTCTTACAGTGTATTGTTGAGTAGTCATAACTTATCAGCTTTCTTTTATAAATTGAAAAAAATCTTAACGTTGGCATTCTTGTTTTTATCATTGTTTCCGCTATAATACAAATTAATTTCTAAAACAGTTTGTGATTGTGTCAGGAGTAGAGGATGACTTATACGACTTGTAACCAAGAATTTCAGTCAACTCCAGTTCTCATATTTCAAATTTTTCATTAATTACTTCCCACTTTCTTGATGAAGCCGCTTCAATATCATGTTCTTCAGATTCTATGAATAGATGATGGAAAATAAGCAATTCAATATACTTTGCATAGCTTCTAGTTGCATGATCAAAACTACGGCATTATAATGATTGTTTCCAGTTTCAGATTCACCAAATTTAATCTGAATATGCAAATTTCTTTCGTAATAATATCACTATAAAGATAAAGAGATTTAGAGGAAGAAATCATTCTGTCAAACTTTGCTTGTTCATTCATCTTATAGCAGTCGATACCATCATATGCTGATACCGATTTGCCTATTGGGGTTGTGTGCATACATATATGTTTATGTTTTTGATTGGTACCACCGTAATAATACTGTGAAGAAGGAGTCGTCATTAGTTGACCTGTTCAACAACTCAGAAACTTCTCATTTAAGCGTTCATCAGGAAATGACGTATGTAGAAACTGTTGCCACTTTTCCATTAATCATATACAAAGTTTTGATGTATAAAGAGACCTGATACTTCTCAGAACTACAATGTTTATCACTTTTTCAACTATTTCTCAATAAAAAATATCCTTCCACTTTTCCTACCCTAATTTATTATTTAAACTTTTCACATTTCCACATCAACGATTAAAGTTCATAAATACAAATCTGTTATCATGTTTATATTTCTCACCAGTTAATAATATATTTTGAAATAATGATTGCATTATTTAAACTTCAATTTTGGTTTCCTTTGTCGATATGAACAATAAACTAACTACTTTTTTTCAGCTCATTTTTAAATTTTGAGCAGTTTCCAGATTTTTATAGAGTATCCCAGTGTAACATCTGATGTTTTTGTAAATGTCTGCATCTGCTATAGTAAAACATGTTTTCTAGATATAATTAAGAACTAACTTTTGCGTAAAATATCGTTAGCTAATGGTTGCTTCTTATATCTCAATGCGCAGCTGCACTCTTCGTGAAAGGTAAACTCCAAATATTTCATATGCAAATGGGCATTAGAGCTGTTTATTAATTTTTTAAGTAAATTATTTGGTTTGAGATAGACTTTTACTTTTATATACTCATTTATAAATCAGAGGATACTACCGCATTTTCACATTTCAGACGTGGCTCATCGGTGTCACTAACAATTGATCCCGGTCAATGCCAAAGTTCAGCTCCTGAACTATCACCAATTCAAGAAGAGTTCGTATTAAAAATATCTTCATTACTATTATCCATTGTGTATTGAAGAAAAATCTTTTGCGACCTTTCTCGCCAGACACTCTTCAAAATAAGTGATAAAATGCAGAGCGACTCTAAAATATGCAACCCTTGAAACAACACCTCCATCGCTTTTCATCTAAATAAATTTTTAACAAATTTTAGTGTTGCTGAAAAGCTGGAGCTTCATAAATCGCGACATCTGACGCGTTACCAACTGCGCCATCTTGATATTTCAGCATCCCTGTCCGTGATTTATGCGGAATTTGCCGTGAGTTAAATGACCCTTATTTGTGCTTTTGCTCCGAATGAATAAGAAAACGAAATATAGAGATGTATTAATTTATTACATAACAGTCACACTCAATATATCGCTCTTTTACAGGCCCTTCCAAGTCCAAGTACTTCGTCATGTGAAAAAGTTGCCGGCTGCAGTCAGAAAAATCGACACACGTTATGGCCCATACGTGAAACTCGTGTAAGGCTATCAGCTAGCTACAGAGCTTCATGTAATTCTACAGCTGAGGATGTTTGCAAGGGCTATATCAATGCCAACTATATTTTGGTCAGCTTTTATTTTCTAATACTCTTAAGCACAGATCAATTCTAACAGTCTGATCATATTCAATATTCATCACTTCTACCACTATCGATTACAAAATTCCAACATGGATCTGAATATTGGTCGCATTCTGAACTGGCTTCGTCTGTGAACTTATTCACAAGAAATTTGAATATTTTAATAACTTTTTCATAACTTATGAAATATTTCTTCACGGAATATCAACAACTACTAAACTTTGGAAAACAAAATATGTAAATCTTTTTCTGCAAAAAAATCATTTCGCCCATTATTTTCATGGACATTGATTTCCAATCAACTAATTAAATTCAGGATTCGAATTCAGAATTAATGTATATCGCAGCAGAAGGTCCTATGCCTAATACAGTCAATAATTTTTGGTTAATGGTTCTTCAAGAACGTACACCAGCTATCGTAATGGTGACCAACCTGGAAGAAAATCCTTGTGGAGCTAAACTAGCAATAGTCCGTTTTTAGAATTTGATATATAGAAATTTTTGCAATGCGAATAAGGAATTATGAGTTAATAAAATGATCCTTACATCCCATACAATTTGACATTTCACAAATCGAAATTGATGAAATTTGTGCAAGAAACCACACATTTTACAGAAAAAGTGTGAGAAATATTGGCCGGACAGTCATGCTTGTTATGGCGAGATTGATGTTTCCGTTGTATCAACAGACTTTCATGATGGTGTACAAATTCGCCATATCGTTTTAAATGTACTGATTTTTATTTACTTAAAAACGAGTTTTCTAAATGCATTTTCACAACTTTGACATGTTTCTGATAATAACTGTATCTGACACATTAAAGTTATTTTTAAGACTTAAAACGTAAATTAAATAGCGAAAGCTATAATAAGAGCTAGGATTTCCCCACTAGGCTTTCAAGATATTATCTAGCCAAATTCAACATGTGCTTCCGCGATGACACGCTCTATCGAACATGTAATATTGATAGTAACATTTAATGTTTCTTACTTTCAGTTTTCTACTGAATTAGCTTATTTCACTTGGAAAGATTATGTATAAAAAATATGCAATAGCACTCAGTAGTATTCAAATTATTTTTGTAGTATGGTAATTTGGAGCATCACATGAAGCATATTTGGTTTACGGAATGGTTAGATCACCGCTTGCCAGCGCAACATATCACTCAGCTTTTGAAAGTAATCATTACTATGGAGAGTTACAGGAATGAATATCGACGCTTGTCTTCTCATGCAGCACCAGTTATCGTCCACTGCAGGTAACTTTCAAATAAGTTGAACGAGATCGGTATTCCGTTTCACAAAATGCTTTGTTACCATTTACAATGTATATGAAATATTCACTGTTTGCAGTGCTGGAATTGGTCGAACCTGTACTTTTATAGCGATAGCTTTGGGAGTGGATCAGCTCTGTAAAACTCCTGAAAATATCGACATTTTCTCCATTGTATCCCGACTACGCAAACAGAGGTTTGTTGAAACAGATGTGTTCGTGTTACAATGATAAAATAATAGGTTTTCCTAATTATTCATTATAGCTTCCTGTAATAGTTTATTCATGATTATAGTAAGTAGATCCTGGAATGATATTCAGAATGCTCGATCACCTAACTCACTGATTGACCATCCTTCTGCAATACAAATTGCTTGTTTTATTTAGCTTGGTTGATGCATCCTTCTTCTGAAATTTCCCGACCTTTCCAGACTTACACTACACTTCAATATTTTGCTGCTGTGACATATCGCGACGATAAAATATTAAATCTATTTTCAATAATGGAAATTGCAGATATGGAGCCATACAGCTTCCAAGACAATACGCTTTCATCTATTTGGTGTTACAACGCATGGAAAGACTTCTCCCAGAATTTTGTGCACAAAGTGATCAAATCAAGTTCCCTGCATGCCTTACTTTTTCGGGTACAGATTCTATTTTAAAGTTTTTAGTTCTTCAAATAGTAGAAACGGCCAGCAATTCCTTTGTGGAAAAATGGTAAGCGGTTATCAAAATTCATACTTGGAAACTTTTTTAGAACCAACTGATGACGAGAATTCAAAGCCAGAAAGTGGGAACGACGATGAACTACTCTGGAACAATCAAGCTGATCTGCTCTGTAGTAATTTCTAATGACTTAGAATCAAGGTTTTGATCTTCCACAAAAACATCCGGCCATCATCAATTTATTCATTTCAACTGCTTTCAATACATGTACAAGATATGATAATGATGTACAAATCTCCACATTGTTTTCTGCAAGGACTAAATAGCACATTCATAATGAAATACCAGATGGAAGAATTACTTCTGATCAAATTTAATAAATTATTTCCGTTCCAGACCGTTCTGGAACTTTTTGCTACAATATAGTAGAACTCAAGAGAAAGGAGGAAGTATAGGGGGTATAAATGACAACAATTCAGTCAGTCGAATCCAATTGATTTTCAAGCACACATAGTATATTACACCGTTGCTTGATATAGCGTAAATATATCAAAATTAAATTACAATAAAACGGATACAAGATACATTCCTTCTTTCTTGTTTTACAATTTTGTCTAATTAACTTCATGTTACAAGCTATAAAACAGGAATTTTTGCGAACTCTTAAACAAGTACAAGCTAGTACAAATTCAATATTATTTAATCATAGCACCTTTGACTACAACCAAAATAATACAATATTCAGAGCTACGATAAAACGGTATCACTTGATAATGTTAAACAAATTCTATACTCTTCTTTTGAAATTGAAGCATATAATCTTTGTGGTAATGTACGTGAACCAAAAGTGGGTCTACGTGCACTGCATCGCATTATATACTGCCTCCTAAAAATAACACCAAGCTATTTCCAAAGACATCAACCAAACAGATAGCACTTCGATCCATTGTTACATAGTTATATACAAGAAATTCTCTCAGCTTATAATAATCTGGCTAAATTTTTGATTGAAGCTATATGGAAAATACTAAGATTTTAGCAGAGATTAAAGATGATAAGCTCGCACATACTAATTCATATAAGACGTATAAGCTAATATGTATTAATCATGCAATACTTCGAAAACAGTGTCACTAGCGCATTTTCCAGTGCGAATATGCGAATAACAATGAGAAGTTTATCTATCTCGAGAAATTTTTTGTTGATTCACTATTTAACGTCATTCCCTAATTTGTTTACATTTTATTGTCAACAAAAGAAAAAAACTTGCGAACGATTTACCTGCGATATGGCATGTCTTCGTCGCCAATGAGGATTTGCTCAAGAGTTTTCTTCTTCGTCCTGGAGAAATATAACAAGTTGTGCTTGCAGAAATGTAGAAAATATTTCATGTATATAATACTATTGATTTTGAGTCGTAGCTTCGCAGAAGCCTATTTTAACGATCCAATTAAAAAAAAAAAAAAAAAAAAAAAAAAAAAAAAAAAAAAAAAAAAAAAAAA
>JARVGP010001025.1:0-24073 GCA_029876185.1 Mansonella ozzardi
TTATTTAAATTAAAAAAATAAATCACGATAATTTTGTGTTTAAAAAAAAAAAAAAAAAAAAATACTGAAGCATTGGTCTTTCTCTGACATGATCACAAGATCACCACATACTACCGGATATGATTGTGTTAATAGTGCGTACCAAAACAATGTAAAATCGGCAGTAGCAAATTCTAAGTTAATTACTGCTGTGCTTAAAACTTGATTTCGACGTATTTAACTGAGATAATAATTCATTATTTCAGATGATCATTGTAACTGCATTTTGCCTGAATTAAAATTTTAAATATTGGATAGAAAGACCATCGTTTTGGCGCTAAACAAAATATGCTTATGATAAAGCTTGACTATATTAAATTGTGTATCCTCTGGGGAAATTGCATGCGATGTGTAAGGAAGAGCCTGTAACGAAATGATCCTATCATGCAGCGTCCATCATGGTCAATTCGTTTGCATAATTTTCTTATACTTTTGATTTTTTCTCATTTTGTAGATTTTCTTTTAAAATGATACATACTATCGTAGTATTTTCCGATAAATAAATTTGTCCTACTATATTGCATATCGTCTTAAAAATATTTGCATCTCATCACGCTAGTGTAGGAATATAAGTATATATTTCCTAATCTGTTCAGTTTTTTGTTTAAATCTCTCACATTCTATTGCAATAATGATTATTTTTGAATATTTATCATTTCAGGTGAACTGATAAATGATTGTAATATATTGAAAATTCCTTCACCACATTTTTTCTTTCAGATTTTCGCAATAATTTCACTACTTATTTCAACTATTTTATGTAAAGGTGAATACTGTGGAGAGAATAAAATACCCTTTGGAATCGAAGTTTATCCAAATGCTCAACCACTTTTGCATTGTTCCCGTCCATCTTGCTTTGAGCGACGATTTGCAGTCCGTTTATTACTTTAATTCATTTGTTTATTTAATTCAGAATAATTCTATGTATGTATTAAAAATTCACTGGCCTACTTCTTCGTAAATAAAGGCTGGGGGAATAATTTTTGCACGTTGTTGCAAGCATCTACGACATTTTCATTTATTTTAAGAATTTATAAAAATCTTTGATGATTTAACTGCTAAAAAAAATCTGAGATATTTTTAGACACTGGAAAGCTACTTGATTTTTTTTTTTTTTTTTTTTTTTTTTTTAAAAAAAAAAAAAAAAATCAATTAATTTTTTATTTTTAAAAAAAAAAAAAAAAAAAAAAAAAAACAGTGAATAAAACCTTGGCTTGCTTTAGCTGCTCCTCTACCACTTTAGAGCAGAAGACTGTGTACTGTTCTGTTTTCTCTGGTAAAAGTCTCGAGGCATGCAGTACGCTGTACCCCTCACCTGCAATTCCAACGTACGCACCACCATTGTAATCGTCCGGATTATGTCGCCGTTTTATGATCTCTTCAACAAGATTTGCAGCTTCTTGTTTTAAGAGTTGTTTAGTTACCTTCAAACAACAAAAACTCAAGACTTTTGATTAAAATAATGGAACAAATGTGCTGAAGTGTAAAAGTTAACGGAAAATTTCAGTTGAAGAATTTCAGATACGACATGGAACAGAAATTCAGTATGCTGTGCATTTTCAATTCGTATTTGCATCTGAAAACAACATCGAAACCGAAACTCGTCAAGACACGATGCAAAGCAAATACGAAAAGGTAACATTATAAAAATTTAAATTCTCAGTAGAACTTCAACCGTTAAATACAAACATGAACTAATACCTTCTCCGATTCAGCTTCACTGCTGGTCAAATATGGATTGTCAAAATATCGTTTATGCACCGAAGAAAACATGGCTTTACTGTCTTTTTCCGAAAATTTCCGAAAATATAAACAAACGTGAGCACATTTAACCCACCAACTCCAACGTATCGTTGCACAAATTCTTGGCTGAACCTTATTCAAAATATTTTGTTTTTCACCCTCAGATTCATTCGGACGGCATAAATGTCATAGGATTCAAAATGCTTGCTTCCTATATTAAAAAGCAGAATGTTACTGCGGTATTGCTGTAAAACACAATGACAAAAAATTTTATGAAACCGAATTTATTTTTAACAAAAACAACTAATGCAATATCGGAAATACTTTTTTTAGTCTGAAATATTTCTTTGGTAATCATAATTCGCGAGCAAAAAAAACGACATATTCAAGCAATTAGGAAAAAGGAATTGGTACAAGGGGGAACTGAGCCTTATCTGGTTCCATTAAGTCGCATATGAAACACAAAGTTCCACTTATCCCTTCGAATAAGCTGTACGGTCGGTCAGGTATTCTAGCTCTCCGTTGGAAGTCATCACTACAAAAAGCTCTTGCAATACAACGAGCGCAATCCAAATACCGCTGAAAAAAAAGGAAATAATATATTTCAGCACAGCTACTTCCAAAGTTGCGCATTCAAGTTATCTACGAACATAATACCTTCTTTGTTATGTTACATCAATAATACCAGCTGGAAAAGAGGAAACAAGCTATCTATTTGCTGTAGTAATTCTCTATCTAAAAGCACATAAAGTCATTAGAATTTTAGAATTTAGTTGAGTAAATAACTCTATCTTAACGTGTTGCTTGGAACTGTGAACTCTCCTGCATCTACGTTACTCATGTTTCTGAAAGGAAAAAAAAAACGAACTTGCTCATTAGTAAGTCTGTAGAACAACAGGAAAGCATAACCACTACCAGCAGCACCATGACATATCCCCGGCCCTTTCATCAAGATACCCTTTTGCCAAATAAGATCCAGCGCTGCATCTGCACTCTGAAATGAAAGAAGTATTTCTCCTTATAAGAATGATACGTTGGATAAAAGTCATAGAATTAAGCCTACAGTTTGAAAAAAAAAAAAAAATCCTCGATATATTACATGTATAGGAGCACTCCTGTTACATAATTTTCTAAAACATGTTTGAAGAAGTGACCGCTGCTAAGACCCCTGAACTTTACCCAATATTTAAGTCTAGGCAAACTGACTTTCAGGTACTTCTCGTTGCGAGTCCGTAAATACGCAACAACCATTAAATGAACAGCACCGGTAGCACCATGGCACCAATGCACCAGTTCATTTTCACCTCGATCAACTCCTTCCTCTTCTACTTTCGATGGAATGTTACCATTTCTTAACTGTAGTGATACAATCCAATCCACTGTTTTCAAAACATCGGATTTTGCCTCCTCATCCAAAAATGTAACGAAGCTGCAAAGAAGATAAAGCTTCTAAACAGTTGGAAGAAAAGCTTGAAAAATTATTTTGCGATCATTGTTTCATAAGAAAATGCAAAACGAAAAAGTTCCCTACCATTAACTTTAAAGTAAAATACAAGCAACACCTATACCGTAACGATTTAACCAAGAGCTAAACTGAGGTTCAAACATGAGTTATGTAAGAAAAGTTGATGCCCAATTGCATCTAGTGCACACTCATGTCAACATCATGAAATGCAGTGCATTCAATAAGCAAATAAAGCTAATAACATCTAGAAGATTTACTTTGGATTTCAAATGATATTCGCAAAAATTACAATTTGATTTTACCAGAGTAACATCTGCAGGATACCCATAAGACCATGGGCCGCACCCAAATAATGACGTCCATGATACTGATACATTAGCGGTATCTTAAATTGTTTCGAAGACGCATAAGATCTACCAGAAGCGATTATTTTATTTACAACATTTCTAATACAATCGTCAGGAATAACTTTATCTGCCATATGCTCTCTGAAAATCAAATTAAGTTTGAAATGATCAGCAATTTTAAGTCAGAGAATCGAGAAGTATAGAACAACTATCCAACCAAAAAAGATCTGAAGAAACCTAAGAGTGATGACAGCAGCGAGAAAACCCGCACGTCCAGCAAGCAATTCATCATCTCCATCACCAAGTACATCATTACGCGCTATAAGATGGCCAATCTCAATAATACGGCCAATTAATTGTTTGCTTTTATCGCTTGTTTTTTCGTAAAGTATGGAGATCACGTAAATACTTAATGATCCCAACAAATAACACGTTTCTCGATTTAACTCTTTCTGTAACCAAAGTTAAAGTTTCTCAAAAGTCTCACTGAAAAATTACAGCAAATACTGGAAACTTTTCAAAGTCGACTAAAGCTACAAACTAGAGTTAAATCATTATTCTGGAGAAAATGTTCGTTAGAAAGATAAGAGATAAGACGACTAGCAACATACGACATCTTAGTAGCTCATGCTTACTCATCCAGTCCAATTTATTTTCATTCCTTATTATGAAGTACTAGAACCATACTTGTCCACAGACAGAAACTACAATTGCTGTATTCACAAGCGCACGTTAAATGATCCATTTCTAAGCAAATGCTTAAAATGAACTTTCATAGCAGCATCCAAATGTCGCATGAGTACGCGCCTTCCGTATTTCATTGATTCGTCTTGATTGTGATTAAAAGATGATGAAGACACTCTTAATATAGCATATGCAATACCGGCTCCACCAGTGTATGCACCTCCATGCAAATCATCGTTATCCAAAGATCTATTCATTATTTTCTTCAGAAGTTGTTCCGCTTCATGCTCTAACCATGCTTTCGTGATCTGAAACAATGTCTAACTATACGAAATCATAGGTAATGCGACCAGTGTGTATAATGAATACATCGCTCAGGTCATGTGGTTCTCAACCAATTCTAACAGTCTGTTTTGAGAAATCACATTCGCAAGTCCCTAACTTTTAATGATAATTTGAAATTTTTTAAATTAACTACGATCGCATAAAAGTAGTTAAGTCAGGATTCTTCTTACATACTCAGATTAAACAATACGATCAGATAGTTTATTGGAATAACTAACAGATTCAGCTCCTTTCTTCGGATTTTTACGAAAGGGATTTTCCATATATCGCGGCAACCACTTTGAGGACATAATTCTTCATTCAAATCTAAAATTATGTACACTTATGTAGAAAGCTGCCGATATCTAATAAATGTAGACATAAATATCAGCAGCTTTCTACTTTACCTTCTTGATTTGAAAACATAGTTCAGTCACTCATCATTGATTAATATGTATTGGGAGTTTTCCTAGTTTTTCCTGCTAACATTCTCTCTTGATAATACAGTGTGACTGCAACACTAAGACAGTTCATAATTCGCGAAATTCCCGGTCTTTCTGTATTGAAATTAACATCTACTGAAAAATCCTCATAGAAATCCCACGTACCGAACCAGAGAGTACCACTATTACAACTGGATTCCGTATTTTCGAAAAGCACACAAACTCATGCTATCTTTCCAACTTTGTTGCATGTTACAAAGTATGAAATTCCTGTTTTCATATTTCGTTCAATAATCAATCATCTAACAACAATAGTTTTGTTCTATCCTCTCTGTAGAATGACAAATATTCCTTGAATAGTTTGTTTTTAACAAATGAATTAAATTCTTGGCTCTTTTTTGAAGTTCACTGATAGCTTTGATCGTTTCTACAATGATGATAATGTTCGGTTTTGTTATTTAATTGTTATTTTAATTTCATCAAGATAAATTACAGTGCCATTTTGCAAAAATGTTAAAAACATCATGTAAAAGTTTTCTTGAATTACCATCAATTGGTATTTCTATAACGAGGCTTGAAAGTGGCATTCCATCGTTGAATGAAATTGAGAAATCAGAAGATGATTATCATCCATCAAAATATACGATTTTGGGTTCAACATTATTCTCAATTTTCTGCTTAATTTTTTGCATTCATAATTAATTTGATTCTTTCTGATAAATTGTAAAAGGCTTTTTTGTTCATTGATAAAGATCGAACTATTAGTGATTTTTTTTAATGAAATAATCCTATGCAGGGAACAAACGGAAGGATCCAATGCATTATACCGACAGAAAAGTGGGTCGAGGTTACTGGCATTTCTCGAATACTATTTTTGATACACGGCCAAAGATTCATCCAAAGTTAGCGAAAGGAATAAAGCGGAATTTTTACTTAATATTTGCCGTTTTTTTCGGCTTATGTATAGATTTCAATTGGTACGTTATTTCTATGAATTATGACAAACAAAATTGATTGATTGACTAGTTTTTTTTTCTTTTTTTTTATATTGCAGATAATGAAGAATTGAGTTGTAGCAAATTAGAGAATTTCTATTAATATTATACAAATATACGTTTTTTTTAGTATAAATTTTCGGATATATCTTAATTGAACTTTCTATTTCAATTACTATGCAGAGAAAGATTTTTTTTTTTTATAATTACTGTCTTTTATTCTAAGGCTTGAATATCACATTAAAAAATTCACGAGGAGTTTTGGTCCAGAAGCTACTGATTGCAACTCATGAGATACTAAGAAGTATGAACCATCGTCAGAGCCACGAAACTGTACTCAATACTGTTGATTATGATGAAACTATGGAAATTGTCCAAAAAAAGTATTCTGTAAATAGAATTTTTTGATATTTCTCAACTTTGCAAATATATTTTTTGTAATAATATGTGTGTATTTTTTTTTTATCAGTGCTCTGAAGTTATATTCATTCATTCGTATTTCGATGAAAAATACAGTGTTTTCAACTTTCGTTCTTTTCCAATGGTTTTAGCAGTATGTCGTCTTTTATTTTTCTACAGGTTTTCTTCCTACGCGGGAGGTTCATAGTATCTAAACAGGAAAAGAGCAGAAAATTGATTCGTGCCAGTTGTAGCCTAATCTTTTATGATTCCAAATTTCATATCGATTTGTTAAATTGATTAATGTAATGAGTCCATTTCTAAGTTTTTTCATTTCTTTATTTACTTATACGGTATATGAAATATTTCCTGTACATAAGGTAGTGAATGAGAAAACTTTATCTCGAGCATTTGTGATTTATATGATATCTGAATCTAATGAAACAGGCATATGTTCCTAGCTTTTTAAATTTTATGCTTGCATGTAGCGTTATTCTCAAAATTCTTGATACTTCGTTTATTGTATTGTAGAAATTGAAAAGTTGTTAAATCTGAAAAGATCCAGATTTCTTTGCTTCCTCCTCAATGATGCCGAGATTTTGTTTCCATTCAAGAGGAATTGTTAGCAAAATTAGGTGAGGATGATCTAACGAATTTTAACAGCTTGCTCTTTCTACTTGTCATATTTTTCAATAAATTAGTTGAATTACGATTATATGATGTATTTGGTGTTGCATTTACGTGATTTTGTATGTTTTAGGTTATCGGCAACCGGTTTTCTTTTTTTTTTTTGCAATTTCTGCGGCTTTCACTCCAGCTTTTTGGATATTCGATATCAATGACAATAAAAAAAAATCTTTTTTTCAAGTCTGTTCGTTTGGAAATGTTTACACAGAAAGATTCTAAGAATTGAAATCCAGCTTCAGGCTGAAGGATGCATTTCTGAAAAGGATGGTTTCAGAGATATTATTTTCCAATTTGTTTCTTGTTTGCGTAGGCATTTCTGAAGATAAAAGGAAAAAACTGTTGCATCATGTGAGCAGGAAATACAATCAAATTTAGAACGCGAAGTAAGAACAAAATCTTTTAATTGAGCTAAAAAGCTTTTTTTTTAATTTTTGTGGGGCTGTTTTATAATATTGCGGTTTTTAGCTCTCTGATTTGTGCTTGTTTACTGCTGTCTCACTGCTTCATATGCGTAGAATCTGAAAATGTAAATCATAGAAAATTCCAAGGTAGATTTACATTATTATTAAGTGATCATTGACATTCCCATGGAATTGCGTCTTATGCATGTTCGGATACCGTTTCTGCTTTGAACGTGAAATTTATCAGTTAACAATTACAGTTAATAAATTCTTACTATTTTCAGTATTTCATGACGAAGTTTACTTGGCTGTTCATTTTTCAGTGTTAAATGAAATTTTTCAGATTTTAAAAACCATATCAAGAGAAAATGTTGGAAAAAATTAACGATAATGTTGTTGCTTTTAAAAAATTCTCTCAGATTCAAGCTTTTTTAATACCGTGTGAAAGATCTGGTCAGTTTTGTTATTTCAAATAAGACTGCTGAATTCATCTGATTCAGTTCGTAAATTTCAGGCCGAAAAACTATCGTAAAATGAATTTTCTAAAGTAATATAAAGCATCTGGAATGTGGTTTAGAAAGACGGAAAGGTGTTGGTTTTCTGTTTATTAGATCCCATGATTTTTTTTTTTTTTGAAATGATTTTGTAAAAATAATTTTTTTTTTGAGATGATTTTGTAAATAATGCTTAACTATGCCAACATTAATGGTATTCTTTCAAAAAGTTCGAGGTGTTATATGTTGCGTGCTTTTTGTGCATAGGCATATAAAGAGATAAATATGTACTGATCAAAATAGCTAAAAAATGCAATTCAGTTTGAGAATCGTAGCAAGATTCCTTGCAAACTTAGCCAGTAAGATCAGGAAAATATAACTAAAGTAGAAATTATTTTGTGTAAGATGGGGTATCTAACTTGCATTGGAAGTCAAAAAACTATTGAAGTAACATTTAATCTCAGGAATTTTTCATTCCATTTTTTTTTTTTTTTTTTGCTATTCAAATATTGATAGATTGATAAATTCGAGCAAATTTTTAAATTTCATTACGGCAGTCAAATATCCTATTTCTGTCTTCATTTCTGCATTGATCATGTGCAGTCTATTTTTCAATGTATTGGCAGTTAATTACGACAGCATTCATTCAAATCTAGAAGTTTGAAGTATCTGAGTCCCTTCTGAATTTCGATCAAGAATGCCAATAATCGCATTCTGCATTCACGTTTTCTCAGATTATTGTTCACTGCAGGTCATAAAAATTGCTAACTTTGCTAAGACTGATAATCGATTATAAATGAGCGTTTCATCATTTTCATTCGTACGAAGTAAAATTTATTCCATTCTCTGTATACGTTTCCATAGTGCAACAAAGTTTCTCGTTACTACGTTTATGGACTGTTGTTATAGACTATCAAGTAATTTCAGTCTGTTTACGGATTGTTTATCGGAATAGAAAGCAGTTGTATTTTGGATTAGTTGTAGTAAATTGATAAATTGAATGCGAAGAGATGAATGCTCACTGAAAAATATCAATCAAATTCCGCAAATTTAAATTGTCCTTACAAATTCCCAATGTACTCTGGTAGTTAATTACGACAGTATTGTTTCAAATCTAGAAATGATCTGTCTATTGTTACGTGCATCTGTCTATTGTTACGTGCATCTATCGATTGTTACGTGCATCTGTCTATTGTTACGTGCATCTATCGATTGTTACGTGCATCTGTCTACTCTTACGTGCTATATGAATTTCAATTCAAAAATGCAGTACACTAACTTTCTTTNATTGTTACGTGCATCTGTCTATTGTTACGTGCATCTATCGATTGTTACGTGCATCTGTCTACTCTTACGTGCTATATGAATTTCAATTCAAAAATGCAGTACACTAACTTTCTTTTCAGAAACCAAACATTAATAGTGAAGTAGAAAGCGCATGGGGTTATCGGAGAATAGGGAGTGGAAAATTAAGAGCGTAAAGACCAAAGAGCATAGCATGGATAGCGAGCAGATGATGTTGGCTTGCTGCTCAGTTTTCATTAATGATTTGGTAAAGCTATGAATGTTGGAAGAATGACAATGGAGAGTGGTGCTGCGACGTGTGCAACTACGACAACAACAACGACGACAGTGGCGGCAACACCTAAAGTAAATGTCATTTGCTGTTTTTGATAGCTAATTAAGCATAATAGGACTTTCAGTATTTTTTTATGTTTCATTTGATATAAAATCTTACCATTGTATTTTATAAAATATGTTAACAGAAGTTGATAGTAGTCTGCTCCTGTTTAGCGGAATATCTCTTTTTTTTTTTTTTAAATTCATTTGAAAAGCTGAACATCTCTTTTTTTAATAAATTAAGACAAGAGTTTATCGATTTTATTTTACTAGTTTAGTGAAAATTGCGAATTACGCAGTATGGCACACGTAGTATTCTGTATATTTTCCTTTTTTTATGCTCAATTCTTTCAAATTTGGTGTACCTAAAAATTTTGATTTACCAAAATGTAGAATGTAGGATGCTGCGTACAGTGTCATTTTGTATGAAATTCTATTGTGCACATATCATTGACGATAAAAAATAAGGCAGTATTGGTATAAGTGACTGTTCAAATTAGTCTAGTCATTAGTTAATGGGGTCGGATTTGCAGTACTGTATCATGTTGTACTGTATGCTATTTATTTCGTTGGTAAAGTTTCTGACAATGGATTTCGCTGCTATCATTTTAGTGATGATTAAAGAACTGCCAATTTGTTGTTTAATAAATCTCCTCCTCTTTATAGTTCATGTACGGACAAATGAGTTCCTGAAATGCGTTTTTATTTTTTTTTTTTTTAATGCACTTTTTGAAGCTTATAAAACATTTTTATGATATTTATTCTAGGAAGTTTATTTTATTTAAAACATTTTATGATATTTATTCTAGGAAGTTTATTTTGTTTAAAACATTTTATGATATTTATTCTAGGAAGTTTATTTTATTTAAAACATTTTATGATATTTATTCTAGGAAGTTTATTTTGTTCAAAACATTTTATGATATTTATTCTAGGAAGTTTATTTTGTCTTTTGAGAAACAATTTGTGGCCGCTTAAATTACTATTGCGGTCATGAGAATTCGTTGAGTTCTAAATGCATTCTGCAATAGATGTGTATTGCAATAAATTGTGTTTCTCAAATCAGACCCTCGCACTTTTTTATATTAAAGAAGTTTAAAAAGTATTGAATTGCAAAACTATTGGATGTTATAGCTTTGAAGAATAGACATATTGATTCAGGACGTATATTTGAGGAGAAAATTTGCAAGTATATATATATATATGCATTCTTTTTAACTGCATACTTTATTGAGAAAGTGTTTTACATACCTTTTACTGTTGTCTTCAATTTTTAAGCCACCAAAACCGAATCTGCCGTCGTTTGAAGAAATAAGACGTGCTGTACCGTCGTCATGCTTTGAAAGGTCACTGCTCAAATCGCTGTTTTATCTCATTCTCGATTTCGTGATATTGTACGGTTTGTACAGATTTGTTGGTGTTTTCGAATCATTCGGAATTGCTGGATTGTTTATATGGTAAGATATGTTCATATTTGCTTCAGTTGGCATGATTTCAAAATAACAGTATATCATATTCTACAAAAAAATTGATCTATTGATGTCAAGCACTCCTTTGAATTAAAAATAAATCATCTGTTTAAAATGCTTACTGTAAATGATGAACTTAAGGTACTGCTTCATGGGAATGTTCGGATCGTCATTGTTTGTTGTTGGCCATGATTGCGGTCATGGTACCTTTTCCGAATATACTTGGGTCAATGATCTTTTTGGACATATCGCTCATGCTCCAATTTTGGCACCGTACTGGCCCTGGCAGAAGTCGCATAGACAACATCATCAGTACACTTCCCATATTGACAATGACAAGGTCTGCTTACTTTCTTCTGTGTATTTAAATCAATAATAAATTATTTTTTTTCTAATTTTTCGATTAATGTTAGAGTCAATTATTTTATGACAAAATTTAGGGACATCCTTGGGTGGTCGAAAAAGATTTCATGTCACGTGGTTGGATAATGCGCAATTTTTCAAAGATTCCACTTTCCGGTTTTGTTCGGTTGGTTAAGTGTTCTATTTCTAGGTTGACTGTTGTAGGATGTTGATTTAAATATGGGATTTCATAGCTATTGAAATCCTGTGCTTTTCCTTTTATGATGATTGCACATGAATGACGCTGTTTTTTTTCTTTTTTCGCGTAAGAGAAATGTCTCAAACTGACATTATTTTCTTAAAATATCAAATCATATTTTCCCAACAAAAAAAAAAAAACCATTTTTAGGTGGAGTCCGATTTACACAATGGTCGGTCTACCAGACGGTAGCCACTTTTGGCCTTACAGTAAACTTTTTAATACTAATCTCGACCGAGTGAAATGTGTTATCAGTGGTTTGGCATGTTTACTTTGTGCTGTGGTTAGTTAATAATCCTGGAAAATATGTGACAAATGTATCGAAAATATCTTAAAAGTGATTCATTTCGCGGAATCTATAAACTTAGCATTTTTTGAATTTAATGAACCAAAGAATAAATATTCCTGTAAACAACTAAGACATATTTCAGATTGCCTTTGTGATATGTAATTACAACTGGTATATATTCATCAAATATTATTATATTCCGCTGTTGTTTCAAGGTTACTGGCTTGTCATCATAACTTATTTGCAGCACAACGATTACAGTATAGAAGTATGTCTTAAATTCTTTTTCAGCTTTTTTTCTTTTTTTATTTCGTCACTTCAGATTGGAAGTTTTGTTAAGGTAGATATCGTAACAGTGTCTGTTTTCTCTAATCTTCTAAGTAAATATATACACATATATAAGCCATATTTCCAATCACTTGATGAATGAAAGTTTAACGACATTGAATTTACTTCTTCATTATGGTGTTCTGCTTGTCATGTTTTGCGAAATTGTTTTCTTTTTCTCTTTTATACTCACGAAAGTGGTTAGCACACTCGACGAAGAAATTCCTACAAAAAAAAATTTTAAGTCTTAGTTTAAGAGAATTCTATTCAAAAGGTTTTAATTATATTTCATTGGACGGAAAAATAATAAAAGCTGGAAAGGTGCAAAAGTAAAGGGTATATCAGCGCATTTAATAATATATTTGTTGATTGAATTATAAATAGTCTGCCAATATTGCACAGTTAAACCGTTTTTATACCGTTTTATTGTTGTTTAAAGTTGACCAGGTTTCTCTTATTTCATATTTATTTAGGTTTATGAGGAAGGCTACTGGAGTTATATGTTGGGGCAAGTGCAAACCATTGATCGAGTGTACGGTTTTGGTATTGATACAGCACTGCACCATATTACCGATGGTAAGGATTTTTCAATGTTGATCTTTGGATAAAAAGAAACTAGTAAAAAAAGTGGACTAGTAGTCAATGAAAATCAAAGTTTCATATAAGAACATATATTTTCGAAAGAAATTCTTTCCTTCAAAATGATTGTACCTTAAAGATGTTGGAGGAAGCCAGGGGAGACTCTGTTTACATGATTTTTTTATGTATTTTATGTCATATTAATGATTTTTCACCTTCAGGACATGTGGCCCATCACTTCTTCTTCACAAAAATTCCTCATTACCATTTGATGGAAGCAACAGCGGCAATTAAAAATGTTCTGGAGTCTTATAACGCGTATCGATGTAAAAGCAATACTGATTTTTTGTTGGATTATTTGACGCTCAATATAAAACTAGAATACCTTATTGGTAAAGGTACTGGCATCCTTACCTATGCCGGACAGAAAAAAAGGGTGTGATTCGTTGAATTTTTTGTAACAGTTTTTTTGTGAACAATTTTAAAAAATGAATTTGTGGATTCTCAAGCTTCAATTTTTCAACATTTGATAATAGTTCGATTTTATTAACATGACTTCTGCTTTTGCCAGTACAGGAAATTTTCACGCAATAAAGTTGTTTGTTAGTATATTGTGTTACACTAGTAAACATCTGTATCTTAATTCGAAAGATTTAAAGCTTTTCCCTGAAGGACTAGAAAAAGCTTTTGATTTTGTGCTGATGTTCAGGTTGAAGAAGAAATTATTTGGAATGGGAAGGCGTAGAAAGAGAGGAGGAAAGAAGTAAGGGAACCGACAAAGTAGGGAGAGAATTCGGATAAACATAAATTCCAAATGAGTACGGTTCATAAATCGGACATTTGCAATTTTCTTATGGTCACAGTTAGGCACAGTGTTAAGATTGCCAAATTGTTAGTATATCGCCATCATAACAGTCGTTTCCCGTATCGAACAAGAGATTTTTATTAGGGGATCAAAATAAGTTTGTGTCCAAACATAGTGAGAATGTCAAAAATTAAGTATTTATTGCTAATCAAGTTATTCATAGAACACAGAACAAACAAAAACTACTACTTTATTTGATTACTCGCCTCAATATTGTAATTTGAGTAAAATAATATCCACTGTAATTCTTAACTGGAAAAAATTACAAAATGATTTGATAATTTTACAAATATAAGAATATGCGGAACAATTATTCTCATAAAAAATTAGTGAAAAAAGCTACTGTTTTTAATATTAGGCACCGTCTATTGGACATCCATGGCTACGCTCACCAGGTTGGCACTTACAATCTCGATCCTTCGTTCGCCGTTCGGTGATATCGCGTCCGTGTTGATCCTTTCCAATCACGCATAAGCACCCTTGAATTTCCAAAATCAATAAAATTAAAATTTGCATCAGAATTGTAATTAAGCTCATACCTAATTGTTTATGAACATTAATGGTTAAGGCTAATATTCGCATCTGATTAGAATTTGTTTCTTTTGAATTCTAAAGTTGGAAGTTGTACTCACCCATAGGTCTTGGAAAGCATCCTTCTTTGAGTCCCTTGAATTTTTCATTTAACTCGTTAATGACAGCACGATAATTTGCTTGAGCTCTTTCCCGAACTGGATCACGAACATTTTGCGATGGTCCTTCCTTAGTTGTTCTTTTACTTTTCTACGAATGATGTCTTCTAAGCAACAAAGTACAAGAGAGTTCAATGTAAAAATGTAAAATGTGTTCGGAAATGCCAAACGGAAGAGTTTTTTACTCACTATCGCCACGTAATTTAGAAGTTTGTAACATACCTGTGAAATTTTGCACAGAGTTTCATTTTCATATTTCTTTACCACTTCATCACCAGCTGTATCTATTTCAACGCACCTACAACCTTTCGATGGTAACGGAAAGCAGCCTTCCCTGTAAGCACTGTACCGGTCCTTAATTTCCGTATTCAGCTGTTTTTTATTATCTATTGTTTGCCCTGAAAAAAATCTAATTTGCTGAAAATTCAGAAAATACAAGCTTTGATATGTTCGTTTCTCAACGGTTTAATTAGATGTCTGCATCAGATAATTTACAAAAAATAGCTGATTGCGATAACTTTCTGATAACTCTTCCTTAAAAGGCAGTTTTTTTACTTTTGAAGACAGCAGCCTTCATATCTATGCTTAATATAATGAAGCTAATGAAATTTTGAGTCATAAGATGTTGGCATTAACAAATCATTCAGTTAGAAGGATTTTTTATTCCTTTGTCATAGTCAGTAGAAAGAGTTTATTTGGTCCGTACGATTATGTATTCACATTTTTTCGCGGTTTCTCTACAAGTATCATCCAATTTCTGAAAGAATGAAAGAAAAGTAAAACGTTCTACGCAAACAAGATATAATTACAGCGAGATTAAGGATGATTCAAATCAGTATCACAAATAAAAGCGAGATATGTGCAGGCCTGCTTAACATGTCAACTTATATTTTAACTTCCTGTTGTGTATCATATTGTTTAGAGGGATTGCAGTGTTCGATGTCATTTTGGTTGCTGTAGTGATGTTTATTTCAGCAAAGCGGTCCAAAAAATTACGCCAAAAAACTAACGTAAGCATTTCCTGCTAGCTAATTAGACTGTAAACTCTCGCTCAAAACCTGCTGGATTTCACTATACTGCGAATAATTTGACGAACTTCGACATCACTAGAAATATTCAGGAAAGAACCAATACTTGGTCGATTTTTTTCAAAGCAAATAGATGACTCTCGGGATTTGCCTGGAGATTTCAAATACTTAATAACATGTAGTTACCAATGATGTCTAATCCGCACTGTTCATTGGAATCGTAATTTTTGATGGTTTCTATACCATTTTGTTGTTTCACAGTACACGTGCATCCCCCATTAGGTCGCAGGAAACAGTTCTCTCGCAAATTGCTATGGATTTTTTCTTGCACTGTCGTATCACGTTTTACGATTCTTACACTTGCTATCTCAAACAATTTCATTAAAATCGAGAGAAAGAGGATGGATATTAGAAAAGCATAAGAAATTTCAATCGATTAGAATTTTCAGTAATAACTATTAAACCTCTCATTATTCAATATTTACCAATTTATTAGCAACAAGAAAAAGTTAATGCTCTTATTGATTTTCAAAAATATATATTTGGTCAACAAACAGTAAATTTATTTGGGAGAAAACGAACCGTTGTTGTTGTAAAAATGAAAGAATAAAGGATGAGACCGGCGGAAAGAAACATCATGTTGAAAATTGAAGACATTTTTGCATCCTTCAACTTATTATATAATTGAAAGCACTGAAGGAGAGGGATGTTATCAGCAATGCACCAGCTGACCTCCAATTGTTTTCACGATGAGTGCTGACTGGGTCTCTGGTAATTATTTATTTTCCGTTCTGAACTTCCAAATTAAAATTCAGTATGGTAGCAAAACAAATGAATCAAACTGCTGCACTTTGAGCAATTCATAATCAGTTAAATAATTTATCCTTCCCACCTCAAGTAATCAAGTAATAGTTACACAACAAGTTATCATCAATAACATTACTAACATGACTCATCACTGATTTTAAATAACATCTATTTCTCCTCATCTCGTTCTCGAAATTTAACATTTTATTTCTGCTGCATACTACTGATGAATCTGTTTTGTCCTAGGCTAAAAAAAGGACAACAAAATGCATCCAGAAATTTACCTTATAGTTGTTGGAAATTGTTATCCAAATTTCTCTGTTACTTTTTTCATGATCTTTGGTAGGTGAACCTATTTTAATCAATGGTACACTTCCAGTCTTACTCGAAAAAAATAACTAATCGCTTTAACTAGCTAATACCTTTTCAACTTTAGTCGGATAATCTCTCAATCCTTAGTTGAAAAGAACTTTGTGCAGTTTTGTCCCACTGATAAGAATTGCTCTAAATATTTGGGAAAAAAAATTGCTAATTATTTGATCAATATGAAAACAACACATTTGTGACTTACGAAAGAATTTCGCTTGTTTTTCAGTAATACTTTAATGTTTTGAAATGCGAAGTTAAAAATCTCTCTTTTAAAAGAGTAACTTTGGTTTGAGTAAAGTGAGGGAAATAATAATAGTTGGCATTTTTCGAGCAATTTTTCGAATTGTGCCGCAGTTTATAATACTGTATATAAAAGTATAAGATATGATGGACTCCAATTCTTTATAACTAGAACGCACAATTTGAAGACTAAAATGTCGACTATCTGGAAGATTCAATTAAATCTTTGGAATTGTCAATTAGTTGATTAATTCATCAGAGAACTGCTAAATACAAAGCCGAAATGTGCGATATGCAAAAAAAAATATATTTACGATGACATTAGCCTTCAAGTCAATGGTAATGTTTTTTGATTTTGAATTGTTTGTTCACGACGACTCTTCATGTAATATGGAACTACTTTGCGGAATTTCTTTTTCCGAAAAATTATATGTGTTCTTTGCTGAATTTAGTGAATGTATAAGTTTAAAGTGTATATTTTAAAAATGCAAAAGGATCTTCGCCTTTGAATTTTAGGACAGGATTTTTGTAAAAAAAGGATATTGTGAATAAGTCGGCTTAATGAAAAAGGCCTTGTTTCATATTTTTTGGACTTTCCGATAAAGCAATTGCATGAAGCAAGATTTAGCTGCTATTCTACATCATAAATGATGAAATATGAAGAATTGGAAATTATAGATGAGCTAGGGGAAATATATCTGATAAACAGGAAATCAAATGTAAGCTGCAGTTAGTTTGACATAAGCTTTATTCTAGGCTGATAAGTCTCACTATATTGTGTGTTGCTTAGCTCATTCGAGTCACTTCTTTATTCTCAACAGATGTGTCTCTGTTTCTTTTTCATTACCAATTAATTAGCTAATAAATAACTTTCTCCCTGAAAAAACCATCCAGCTATTTTGTGAACATCAGCAGGATATCTTTTAAATAAGCTGCACTACAAAGTTACTTTACCTATCAATTAAGAATGTTACATGAAATGAAATGAAAAAACAGAAAAATCATGCTGTGGAGTTTCAAACACTCAATGATATGGAGTCTAAAAAGGGAAATATATATTTTCCGAAAGCTTTGCTTTGGAGATGAAGCTTGACGATGAAATCTTTTTGCTGTTTGCACCGTTCAAATCGTTTGGAATAACAGTTTGATTCTTATTTGATTTTTTGAGTTTGATCTGATTCTTACAATACAATTAACTTATATTCTTAGAGTATATCGATTTCTTTTACAATTTGCCGATAAATAAAATTATGCTAGAGATTATTTACAATACACTAGCTTCATTTTTTACAAATTATCGATTAACTTTTCTGTTCGTAAACAATTATTGAATCAAAAATAATCGACCTACTACCATTCATTTTTTCATCTTTGTAAATTTATATTATAAATTATTTCAAATTTTAGAATATCAATACCCAAAATGCATCATTTAGTATTGTATACATGCAGTACAATAAGTCAAATATAAATTTGTATCCGTAACGATGACCTGATAGCTTTCCAATTCAGCTTGTTCACAACATTGTCGTCTTACGAAGATACCTCTTGATTTCTACCATACCTTGTTGGCTTAAAAACTTCGTTATGCTTCCATTCATCACACTTCATAGTCAAATGACATGCATCCTATGTTCTACGCTTCTTCCCTTTTCTTTCTCTTTATGTACCCAATAGAATATTTTATATGGAAACCGGAATTTCTCCGCACATACAGAGAAAAGGAGTGAGAATTTGAGAGAGAGAGATGTGCAATATACCGGGAGACCGAAAGGTCATTTAGAAGCCAATCGTTTCTTCGTGTAGCACTTTGTGACCGCATCATCCTAACTTTGCTTACACATACGATCAACCACCAATCATTTAGGAACTGGTTGTTTTGGTAAAGTGAACTGCTGCTGCTGCTGTTGTTGTTGCTATTGCTTTCTGACATTGCTATTATTGCTGCAATCATTACTATCAATTGCTACCGTTACAACTGTTACTGCTACTGAATGATAGGTAGATAATAACCATATGCATTTGTTATATATTTAATTCATTCACTATTTCTCATTACTTTCCAACGGTGCTCCTTATCGTTTAACACATCTAAAATACCCGTACCTGTGAAGTAACCTAATCACTTTCACATTTCTCATTAATCACCTCATCATCATCGCTTTACCTTCAGTGTCTGCTCACATTGCATTCATTGCTAATTTAAAAGGCTGTACGTTTGTCTTCTTTACTGACTTATTTCTAATTACAAGCCTTCCTTCCCATCTCTGTTATCGCACATTCGTCACTCCTTTAACTCCCTTTGACATATTGTAGAAATCGTCCCACTGTTAACATATTATTATTATTATTATGAGTTACAATTATTTATTCAAAATCGTTATTGTTGGCGATCATAACTGTGGCAAATCATGCATTTTACTACGTTTTGCTGAAAATTCATTTCGTCAGGATCACATTACTACCCTTGGCGTTGACTTCAAATTGAAAACAGTCAAACTTGGTCGTGATAAAATCCGGCTAGAATTATGGGATACAGCTGGTACTTTATCTTCTAATTTTCATTTAACTTAAATTAATTTATTTTTTTCATACGACATTCAAGAAGATTAATTCGTATCTTCACTACAAATGAATTGTTTCAATTAACTAGATAAGAATACAAACTGTTGTTGTTGATTCAGCCTACTTGATTCGAACATTGAATGTTATCATGTAGGAGGAAAAGACTATTTGACATAATTCCTGATTCAAAAACTATTAATTTGACCTGTTTCATTTAAATATATAAACAACGAATTTAGATATGATATTATTTATATCTCCAAGTTCTTTGTATATGCTAAATTAAATTGTAGGAGTTTGTTTCAAACATAATATATATATATCATAGATTTGGGATAAACTTTTATAATTTGATAACTAACATAAAATCATTCATTATATTTCTCTTACAATTCTTAGAATATATAATTAATTCAACATGAATTAAAAGAAATTGTTGAAGGGGGAAAAATACTTTAAGAAATAATTGGCTGATTTAAAATCTTTACAGGAATGGAACGTTATAGAACAATCTATAACTCATATTATCATTCAGCACATGGAGTGATGTGTGTATATGATTTGACAGATGAACGGTCTTTTGATAATTTGCGTGATTATTGGTTAAAAGTAAGCTTTATGGAGAAAAATGATTTGATGAATTATTTTCCGTGGCAAAATGCCACGGAATTTTTTTCTAACGTGAAATTTTGTTTGAGAACCTGTTTCTTTTTTCATTATGATGATTCATTGGCTAAAATTTAGAAGTTTCAAAGAAAATTGCTTGCTTTCATTTTTTTAAAAATAATCGTGTAGCTGAACACATTTGCAGGAAATTCGAGTGCATGCACCATCAAATGCAGTATTAATGTTGATTGGAAACAAAGCTGATTTAGAAGACAAAAGAATGGTTAATTTTGAACGAGCTGAACAACTTGCCAGCCAGCTTGGAGTTTCTCTTTACGAAGTTATTTTTTTATTGGTGTACTGATGGAAATTTTCTCTTTCATATTCAGCTTGCATGCAACTTGTAGGAAATTGATGAACATTAAAGTAGCTGCTGCGTAGTTAACGAATGAAGATTTCAATTTATTTATATCATTTTTGGACGGTCAAGTGTTAGAGGCATGAGTGACATGAAATCATAATAAATACAAAGTATAGTGAATACTTTGTATAGTCATTCTCCGTGCTAATTCTATGCATGTATTGTAATACCTAAGACAGGTGTTACTCTGCACGGCATGCAGTAGCGTCTCAATAATATTGGAAAAGTAGTATGAAGATTACCAATGCGATAGTTGTGATTTTCTCTGTTTGTGTTGCTTTCTAAAATATTTCCTAAAGATATCCAATAGCCGTTAAAGGTCGAGTTTGTAAGGTGAGAAATGTTGTGGAATTCAAGCAGTTAAAACTGATTTGCAGGTGAGCGCGAAGACAGGTATTAATTGTGATGATGCATTCTATAATTTGGCAGCAGCAATGCGCGATCGCCTTTTAGTATCCAACATGCATTCCGATTCTGAAGATAGTGATCACCTTGGTTCCGCTTTTCATGTTGATGGCGTTACGCTTCCCGGCAAAAAATCGTCCTTTTTACCATCATGCTGTTCTTCGGTAGCGCAGCCAACATTTGTTTGATTTTCGTTACTCCATCTGTTCATATTGGTACCGGAATGTATGTCAGTTGTTTTAGTTCATGCTGAAATAAATTTCAATTGTTTGGAAAGAAACTTCAATGTAATAAAAAATTAAAGAAACAGTGTATGTAGTTTTGATAAGACAAACCTTCGTCATCTGGAATTTATAGGAAATTATCTTTCCTAGAAAGTTTCTTGAAGTTCATATGGCACTCTGTAATTTGTAGTGAATCATGTTTGTAAAAAAGTGTTTTCGTTGATGTTGTTCTGTGTAAAAGAGAAAAGGTGGAGAGATGACATATATAACAAAAAAATTATAAAATTTATTTTTGCTCAAACTTTGATAAATGTTCTGGACGAGTTTCTTTTTTTTTTTTTGTTTATCGCGCACATCCGGTACAGTATTTTGCGATTTTTTGAAAAATTGTTACAAAAGCTGCAAGAAACGAGGATTAGAGCCAGTGCATCATTTGTATGATGATTACAGGGCATCAACGACAAGTACTGAAGCAATTATGAGACATACTATTTCATCTTAATCCGCTTCGCTAAAAATTTCTGATTGTCATATTAATGACCATCTTTCAGATGGCTCTTATTATGCTTCCGTCAGATATTTACAAATGATTACTTATGGATCGGCTAATCATAGTTCTCTGAAAGGGACATATAAATGGTATTTTGACTAGTCTTACTGTAGGACATGCAGCACTAATGTGTTCAATATTATTTTCATTCATTATTACGATTAGATATGTATTTAGTATTTATACTTTTCAGCACTTATATTTTTGAGAGAAGCACTCAGATATGAGTAAGCATATATTCTTTCGTGACAAAGTGGCAAATGTAAATGAATGGACACTTGACGATGTTTGTGATGTTTGCCTGTTGAGCTTAAGAAGAATTGCATACATTACGACTTTGAAGATGAGCAAAAGCCAAAAAAAGTTGAGTGTTTATTAAATAGCAAGCAAACTGAGGCTTATTTTTTTTAAAAAACAATGTGACCCTTACAACAAATATATAGCTGGGTATGGTATGATGCGATTGCAACAGAGTACTAAGCTGTAACTGATATTAGTAGGCATTTTTTTTTCACATTTTAAGTGGAAATAAATTAATTCAAATAAGCAGTGTAACAGAGTTGGAACTTTTTGTCCTTTCGAGATTACGATGGATAAATTGGTGGAAGGTCACTTTCAGCAGTTAGCTGTTATTTTTATCATATGCGATCTATTTTTGAGAACCTTGATATGATGCATAAGGGAGTGCTAGATAATGATACTTAAAGCAAGCATGCAAAACTCTTGATTATGGTTAAATCATTCAAACTTCGAATTTCTGATCGATAAATGGAGCAATTGAAATAATTTGATTTCAGTGAAATGCTTTGCAAACTGAGTAAATTGGATAGCGATCGTGTCAGTGGTTATACAAATCACCATCATCGAAAATGAAAATGATTCTAATAGATTTGAATAGTTTTTGCATCATTTGATCTTTCATTCGACTTGTAGTGGATTAAAGTGGTCTTAGTGCCGTTACACTTTCGGGCCGCATAAAAATTGTCAACCATTTGTTGTGGTGTGTGTGGAAAGGTAAAATTTATTTGGTTATAATATGCCAAGTGGTTTTTGTGTAGGATGTTTACGAGAATGGTTGTGGTATTGTAGGTAAATAATGCGGTAAATGGTATGGATACGGTAGTATTGAAGGAATTTATAAATACCGTAATATCGAAGGGATTTATTTTATAAAGGCTGGCACGATATTGTTTGTAGAATGATTTGAAGGAGAGATTGGGAAGTAGCTAGTTATAACTTTTTATGATTGGAATAGATCATCATAGTATGACGTGCATTATTCGCTTTCAATAAAAATATTTTTGTGAAAAGAATGATTATATTATGTGAAATTAAAGCAAGTATGAAGTCGAGTAAAGTGCTCAAATCATGATAATCATTTTATTTTTTGCTAGCCTAATGACCACCTAGTTGTAATGTTGAATGAATGTTCATTAATCGAAAAAATTTCAGATTGTTTCAGAAGTTTACTTCTACGATGGGTGAGTTTTACCTCACAATTGTTATGTTTTCCGTCTTGTACACATGCATACAAGCAGAAGTTATGATGATAATTAAAGCGATGAGAATAGAACTCTCTCATCTCCTAAAGTACAACAGCTGTTGAACTATTTTAGGCGGAGTGCTGAGCTATTTCCGCAGCTTATTTGGACAAAAAGAGTTGAGAATTTTAATATTGGGTCTAGATGGCGCAGGAAAAACAACTATCTTGTACAGACTTCAGGTAAATATTTTTACACTCATTTTGGCTGCTAATTCCATTATTTATAGTAAAAGATTTGATAGTTTGAAGATTGGAATTATCTAACACTTAGCGAAAGTATGTTAGTAATTTTTTATAATTTCAGGTGGGCGAGATTGTAACGACGATCCCAACCATAGGTTTCAATGTGGAACAAGTTGTTTATAAGAATCTGAAATTTCAGGTAGATTCTCTGAAGGATTGTAAACACTTCGATTTAGAATTGAGACTTAGTTGAGGGTTTGTCTGTTCTGATTTTGACTTATATGACTTCCAGTTTTTAATGGTGGATGTTCTGCAGAGTATAGTACAAAGTAAATCCTTTGGGATTTATATCACACTGAACTAAAATTTAAACCGGGTTTAACGTTAAATATCGTATTTTCCTTCGTCAAAGTTATTTGATTGGATATATCTGTTCTGCCTGATAAAATTTATTGGATGCATTTTAAAAAAATTCGTAACGCTCACGATAGAGAGCATTTATGACGTAATAATTAATAGTAATATTAATAACAGTGATAATAAATAATAATAGTAATAATAACAACAGCAATGATGATGATAAAAGTAACAATAAATAATAAAAATAATTAATAGCGATAATAATAATAATAATAATAATAATAATAATAATAATAGTAGCAATAATAATAA
>JARVGP010001026.1:0-24045 GCA_029876185.1 Mansonella ozzardi
CCTCTTTTCCTTTTTTCGTTTAAGTCAGGATTTACTAAGCTGATTTGAAGATTATTACAAATATTATCATCCATTGGTGATAATATTTGCTATTGTTGTGTATTTTAGAGAGAAGCATTTCAGTAGAATGTTCGTCGTCATAGGTATTGCACAAATTAAATAAGCATGGTTGAACAATTTATGATTAAATATGCCTTGCGATATACCCTCAATATGTCGTAGTCAATGGGACGAATTAGTCTGGCCAGGTTTTTGATAATTTTTTCTGGCATAAATTATGTGGACATTCTGAAATTGAAATATTTTTTATAGGAATTATATGAAGTGCGATATGGTTTATGTAGTGCTCTTAATTCAAACGCTGGTCAACGCAACACACATTATGGTGAAATTTTAAATTTTATAGAAGCTCAGCATAGGCTGCGATTTAATTTGATTGTAATTGTGGTTTGTAATCAGTTGACTTTGCCAAAAGTTTTTCAATATCACCTAATTTTGATTTAATCTTTGTCCTATGTGGAGCTGTCGGTTTTAAAGATGGAAATATTTAAATACGATGTGTAATTTGTTTAGTACTGATTAAATCATTTTGTAAAATTAATGATGCTGAATATTCTTTTTGATTTTCTAATCCAATTTTTCGAACGAAAAGTTTTATTTGTAATAATGGTAAAATGTTGTTAGAAAGATATTGATCGAAAGTAGTCATTAAAAAATTCATAAAAGTCGAATAATGATAGATCTTTTTAAATTGTTAAACCCACAAATTACACTAGTGCGAGTAAATTATGAGCAAATCATAAAGATCATCACATCAGATTCGGCAATTAATTGTTGTTTTCTAGCAGAAGAAGACAAGTCATCGCAAGGCATTTACAACATATCAAGTGGAAATATTCAAAGGCCATCTTTAAGTAAGTATTTAGCGGCAATTTTTTAGTCATTTTTCAGTGGATCGATCCGCGAACTGATCATGGTCTACTCCTATATTTTTTCTTTGGATCACCCTATTGTCGGTTGTTGCTGGAAAACAACAACCCAACATCTGTAACCAAAAAAATGTTGAAATATGTTGTATTGTTTCACGCAAGTTGGATGGATCCATCCGCTGACTGATAATCTTTACTAATGTCTCAGATGAACTTGAAATGAGGCTTTCAAAGCTCTTTTAGTATCCTACTAATGATTCATTTAATTACTTAAGTGGACGTTTCTAATGAACTTTACAGATAATTTTCATTCTTCTGTTTTCTATGAGAGCTTCTTAATGTTTTGCCTAAAATTTGAAATTTTGCTTTATATTGAATCAGTGATATTAGTTAAAAGTTTAATCTCAGCAACAGGTTATTCTCATGGCAGTGATTGGACACTATCTATGCAACAAATGCAACATTGTCAACCGAATCAATTTCAACGGTATGTTCATTAAATACAAGTTTAACAAAAGATTACATTTCGGATTGTGTCTCAATTAATGCTTTTATATGTTTATGCATCTATTAGGATGTTTTAAGGAAATTTATATTTTTAGGCATGGTCAGGGTTATTCTGACGATCATACTATGTTGAGAAATCTTTCATTTACCGAATTTTCTCCTCATTCTTCTGGTAAAGAGGTTGCGAAGGTTCGTTTGTTAACTTATGTTCTTTTTTGTCCAGTTAGCCATATAAATTATTCACACTATTTAATGGTATATTCATTCGTCCTTTCATCTCAGTTATTTTCCAATTGTTTACATTTTTATACTTACTTTCGCCTTGTTTATGTAAAATTCTTAAATTTCGTTCTTGTAATCAGCTAAGTAACAGCATAATCAGCACATTTTTTATAGTTGTCAAAAGAATCACAAACTGACGAAAATTGGCTGGAAACTTTGCTTGATGAATTAGGATGTCATAGTTCGGTAAGCGTTTATATAGCTTTTAATTCGCAAATAATCAGCTGTGGCAAATTGATGTTTGCAATATTTCATTCAGATGGATTTAGAATTGATGAATTTTGCGGAATTGTTTTCGGAATATGTATAGAGGAATTTTAAAGATTTTAGGTAAAATTAGTAAAGTGCAGCGTTTTTTTATGGAAGTTGTATACGGAATTAGTTTTCAAATGTCTTATTATGATATCAGAGTACACAGCACTTATTTTTTAGCAATTTTTTCTGCGCCTGACCGATTTTTTGTTTTATATCGACGTATTTTTTACTGAACCAATTGTAATTTCTTAAGTTTTGATACTTTTTAGGAAAAAAGCCCATCGCAAAAATTAGCACAAGTGATAGAATTATTAGTGGAAGTGCGATCACCAAATCCAATTTTGGTTGGAATTTTTTTATATAGTTGATTCTTATTTCTTTTAGGAATAAATCAACATCCATATAATATTAATGTCGGTTAGATTCGATCGTTTTTAATTTATAAGATTTCTAGTGATTTTTATTGAAGTAGTTGACATTGTGTTGTGTGAAATTTATATGCGCTATATTGTATTTTTTTTCAGAACTCCCATTTACAGGTCATAATGCTGGTGTTTAAATGTTTTTTTTTAAATGTTGAGTACTGAAATTGTCGAAATATTATGTGGTTGTTGAGTATATGAAAAAAATCAGCCAAGGAAAAAAGGTCTTACGCTTATATGTACATTTCAGCTGTCAGCACTACCACAGATTGTTGGCTCGTTTTATGGTACTACAATAGGTCCAGAAGGGGATCGAAATTACCGGAAAACATGGAAAGAAATTGTGAGAGATCATTGCAGTGCAAAAATAGTCATTGTGCCGTTACCGAATGGCGAGGTTAGTAAATGCATCAGGATATTAGTATTTTGTGAGTGTGTATAAAAGGATCGATAAAATTGGTGATTGAAGCATTTCTTTTACTTAAAATGTTTCATACTACTAAAATCTGAAAGCATGTTTGACATGTGACATTTGCAGCTCTCGTCCAATTGCTTATTCCATACTTCTGAAGTTTCTTGTTTTAACTTTATTTTGTTGTAAAATAATGTCAATTTCATTTATAGGAAGTATTGGTAAAGAGAATGAGAGCATAAAGCATAGTAAGACTCGATGAAAGCGATGAAAGAATATTTCGATTGTATAAATGTCAGCGGTTTTCTATATATCGCATATATATTTGTTGTTGATTTTCATTGAATCTTGCATCCATTCTCGAATATGTGCTAAGCTGAATTGGCGCTATGGAATGAATTATACTTTGGGTTAAAGTGTCAGACTTACCGCTTATGAGACCTGTAATGGAAGTAAATCGGCGACAGAATTAAGAATTACTTTGGAATTGGAAGTTTTTGGTTGAGGTAGCCTCTAATCCAATGGCTGTTAGTTTCAAAATGTGCAGAGGGGTGCGGAGCGTCGGAATACCACTGCATTTGGAAACAGAACTGGGTGCTTGGTGTTTCCATCCCTTTTACGGTAATGTTGATATAGTATTGATATGCATAGATGGCGAAGCCTTTAGAGTTACACAAAAGATCTACAGTATAGGTTTAGATGTTTGATGGCTATTTAGACAGATTTTATCTTTATGAATACATAGTATTTGCAAAAATAATTTGTGGAAGTGAACAAGGTGATAAGTTTAATAAGCTAATCGGTTGTCATTATTACATATCGGCAGATTAGGAGCATGAATTTAATGTTTACAGTAGGTGCTTTGTCTGCTACGTAGACACGTTTTGAGGTGTGAGAAAAAATTTAAACATTAGTATTTACTACCATGCTACACAATTATAATCACTACATCAGAAAAATCTATGAGTCATTCAATGAAATATCGAAAGGAAAATTTGCTTCAGTTTTTTCCGACATTCCCGATTGGAATAAATCATATGGAGGGGGGTGAGTTTCTCGGTTTAGCAGAAATGCAGTTCACTTAGATTTTTACTGCGCTCCTAGTCTGCGAAGAAATAAGTTCGTCCTGCGATAGTTTCTCAGCTATTAATATAATTAGTCCTTTCTCCCATATTCCCAATAGTTCGTCTCATTGCTTTCTTTGTTAATTCGATCAATCTTTCGTATATTCCACCATTCTAGGGGGATTTTGGTACTGTGTTTTTCCAAATCATTGCTCTGATGGCTAAGAAGATTGCTGAATTGTCATTGATTTGCTTTATACTCTAGAAAACCAATGGAAATTTGCTAACTTGATTGCTTAAAATCAACTCAGGATAGTCGCATCTAGTTATAAATCTCCTCAGAACATGTAAAAAACATCCGACGGATAGGTTCTGTGCCAACTCCAAATGTATTGCTCTGGTAGTAAAATATGTAAATCGAGCTACCCATCTTTTAATTATACCGCCGTCGATCTTAACAGAAAACGGGCTCAGATGATCTAAACCAACTTGTGCGAAGATTCTGGACCGTTTAACTCGAACGTCAGGAAGGTCGGGCATAATAGATGACTGGTTGGAGATCCTATCGTATAACTCTTTTGACTTTGATTCCGTTCTTTTGAATTTACGTTTTCGAAAGGGTGTGAGCTATTCCATCATGGTATAATTTTTCATGTCGCTGTAGTGTAGTTAATTCAGTTACCGATTTATATTTCGGAAAGATATTTGCAATCTTTGAGCTCATGGTTTTCCAATCGACTTTTGGATCTCTATAGAACCGTAACTTCACTATAACATAGATCCCATTTAGTTATTTCTTCTTCAATAATCTCTTCTGATTGCGCTTGTCTGAGGAGTAACTATTCTGCTAATTTATAGTTGTTGGTGGAAAATTGTTTCCTTCCTGTTGATAGGGATTTTAACCAAGGCAATCTTCCTTTTGTTGTTACTTTTATGAATTTTAAGATCCATATTGTTGATCTTATTAATCTCCAACATTTACTAAAACGCTTTCTACGTTTAAATTTTAAATCCTTAGGACTTTGAGTAATAGTAGACCTTTCCTTCTTTGTTCTCTTCATTTTCAGGTTATTCACTGATGTTAAACTTCCATTGTGGCCAGCCGAATTTTTGTTTTTCTAACTATGTCATCCTTTCCACCACGATTCATTTGTCTAAGTTTCAAAAAAATAAGTCCTCTTGTTGCTACATCGACCGGATGATGTCCACTCGGAATGTAACGAAATGGAAATTTCGAACTTCGTATTTTTTCGACTTGATTTTGTATAAATATAGTCTGGGATGACTATGTATCTAATATAATGTACACTCAGAATCTGACTATAGAGTCATCTTCGTTTCTTCTAAATGTAGTTGGTTTATTAGAAATCGAGTCGCTCAAACTTGTATGGGTATCGCTAATAATTCTAGACAAGGAATGGTGATGTCTTTAATTGGTGCAAGTCGAGATTTTGCGTAGACCAGTGTGGTATTTTGTGCAGACCTGCGGTTTTTTCTTGAGTCCAATTTTTTAATAGATAGACATCAGCTGAATAGACATTTGCAATTGATGCATCGGTGAAAACGCATATTTCCACTTATTTTGCGATTTTGTTGCCAGTTATGGTAATTCCATGATATCCAATGACCATTCATTGAATTTAAATAGAACACAGAGACCGACTAATTCCATCAGAACAGAAAAAATATGATTCGAGCAAGGATGTTGATAACGGTTATCCGTTAGAAGACGATTAAGAATAATGAGATACATTTTGGTGTTGAAAGTTGCATGATACTATCATAGAGAGCATATTAGAACATTGGGATGATGGAAACGATCGGATACATTTTGGAGTTAAAGGAAAGATGGTTAAAGATGTTAAATGATAATATGATAGAAAGCGATTTTCAATTGCTTTAATGATACAAATAGCGTTTAAACTATGCTTTAAATAGTGCTTAAAATTTAAATGAAAATACATGAAAAGTTCACATTCATTTTCGCTCATTGAAGTCCTGAACATACTTTCCTGCATAGCTAAAATTTCTTCTATAAATATCAGTGATATTTCGGATGTTATTACATTAGACAGTGTAATTTATATTCGTGTATGGCTGAAGCCTAGAAGTTTAGTGTATAAGCTTAAGTAAAGAATACATCTGTTTGGATATGAGTTAAGAAATTTGAAGACTGAACAGTGAAAAATGGAAAAATGGTTTAATGTTGGAACCATAAATATGCATACATGTTATATATAATACTGTAACGGTTGCTCAATGTTGTTTATTTGTTTGTCGAATGAAATTTGTTAGCAGTAGGTTATAAATTTCACATAAAACAAAAGTAAAAATAGCGATTGAGTTCAAAATGATAAAAAAAAGTATTCCAATTTTTATATAACTTGACAATTTTGCTAAACTTGATTCAAACATTATTTCTTCGTTGTTTTCAAGATTTGTGAGCTTTTCCATTGCTTTAATTCAAAATTGTAAACCTCAAAATATGTTTATTTGTTGTTTTTTCTTTTTTTTACATGAAATAAAAGGAAAGTGTTTCGTTTGACGATGTGAAGTTTTAAAAAGATAATTTTTATATAAATGAGTTGTGAATATGAAAAAATAGAATATAATGCAAAAACAAGAGGAGGAAGTGGGCAGGGTTTGCTTATTAGGTTAATGAAATTTTCAATTTAATTCTAAAACGAAATTTTACTGTCTGTTCCGACATTTTTAGAAATAACAATAAATATTTTAGGAATGCAATTGCAATGAAGCAAATTTTGAATTTTTTTCCTTTTTTATCTTAAACAATTTATAATTTGAAGTGATGGGGGCGATCAGTGGAACTTCGGAAATAAGCAAAAATTTCTCATTTTTTTTTTTAAATTTTTCAAAAGTTTCTCAAATTGCTTAAATTAGCTCAAATTTTGCAGATCAAACTTGTTTATTATGTATATATTTAAGTGATAACTAATTCATAAAGTAGAAAAATTTTATTTTAACATTTAGATTATATTTTAGTTGATAAATGAAATATTGCATTCGTATGTTGTTGAATTTATTTAATTGATCTTCTACCTAAGCATGTCTTATTATTTCTTTTATCAGTTCTCGAATGTAGTTATTAACGAAATTGATATTAATGTGCCTATCAGCAATTTTTTATGATAGCATTTGCTAGGTGAATTGAAAGCTAAATTCATTAATTTTCCGTTTTTCAAAAAATTTGAATAGATAAAAAAATTTGAATATTTCCTTTTCTTTTGGGAATTAATTTTTCTCAGAAAATGAATTTATAAAATGACAAGTGATGATAATTTTTTTTTGGCACTTCATTTAATTCTTCAATTTTCTTCTACTTCTCTTCAAATGTCTAAATATCATATGCATTTGTACATATAGTTGAATTGAATTGAATTAAATTTGCTAGGTTTAATTTAGTGTATCCATTTCATATTGATATCATATCTATTTCATACTTTATTAGTTTTGGGTATTAAGAAACAAGCGATAAATTTAAAGTATTGTTTTTAGTTTAGTGAATGTAAGAACGAATAAAGCATTTTGATTTTAATTTCATATTTGTTTGGGATTTGATGATGGAAAAATTTAATTCAGATAATTTTAAATAACGCAGAAAAAGAAAAAGCAGGCAATAAAATAGCAAAATATTTGCTAAAATTGAATTCTTTTGTTTCATTGCATTATCACCTAAAATATTATAAGCATATATTCAGTTCGCTAGAAAAGTTTCTTATTCTGAAATATTTTTACATAAAATTGCAAAAGATCTGCCGCTTAAAATTGACGTCAAATATAGAATATGACAACAACAACAACAAATTGATGTCAAATATAGAATATAAGAAAAACAACAAATTGAGTCAAATATAGAATATAAGAACAACTGCAACTACGTTGTTAATAGTTTTATATTGATTTGTGTTTTTACCTGTTGGTTTTTGTTTTTTTGGTTTATCTTTTGCTGTTTTTATGTTGTCCATTTTTTTAGTTTAATTTTTTTGAATGATATTTTGAAAAGATATAGGGTTTTTAAAGAATTTGATTTTTTTTGTTAGTTATGCGATTTTGATTGCGTAGAATTATTTAAGCTTGTTGAGACACAAATTTTTGTAGCTTTTGTTGTTTTTTAATTTTTTTGTTATTATTTCTTAGTTCAATGGACTGATGAATTTTTGATGAATGATGAATCTGATGAAGAATTTTTGTTATCTTATAGACTTTTTCATCCTACTATATTAAGAATTTTTAACTAACCAATCAACAGTTAGGCATGCAAATTTTACACTAAAAATTCTAGCTTAAAACCGACTGCGCTTAAAGCAGTTATACTTATTTTACAAAAAAGCCTCAAATAGCTACACGTATACAAATATCTTATAGATGCAAGCTATATATAATTAAATTATAATATATATACTTCTTTGTTAATTAAATAACGATAACAACTAAAATTCTATTTTGTTTTTATTTTTTTAGCCTCAAGATAGTAGGATATTTTGTTTTGGTTAATTATTATGTAATTCACAGAAGGTAAGTGTGGTTATTAATTTTTATTGTTTGATAATTGAGTTTTGCAATTTTCGAATTCTTATACTGAAATTTAAATTTTGCTCCTTTTCATTTTTGGTATTTTTAGTGCTTTGCTTGACTAAAGAAATGATTTTTTTTTTTGTAGTTTTTTGACTTTACAAAAATTGGCTTATTTTATTGTTTTAGTTAATTTTTATAGTGATTTTTCGCAACAAATAATTTGTATGAATGATGATGATCAAGATGCGATGATGATCAAAAGATAATTTAATTTAACGAAAATATCAACAAATTAATACATTTGCGTGTTTTAAACTAAAACTTAATATTTTTAAGGCTCTGTTTTAAATATTTCTTTTGCACATCTCTTTGATAATCAAGAAAAGCAATCACTAAACAGGATTTCATGCGAAAATAAACAAGTTAGATAATGATGATGATCAAAATTAATAAGTTTTGAAATCATGAAAAGCGCAAATGAATATCAAATCATGTCAAAGTGAAAAGAGTTCACAAGTAAAAGCTAAGCAAAAGAGAGAGAGAGAGAAGGAGAAAGTGAGAGAGGGAAAGTAAAAGTGAAGTAAGAAATAAATGTTTGTTTTATCCGTCTGTTTGATGAAATTTTCAAATAAAAATTAGAGCAGAAAGTTCAGTTTAGCAAATTTCATTTAATTCACATTTCACATTTTCTCCCAAAATTATTTAATCATTTCAAAAATTGAAAATAATTTTATTTTTCAATATGGAAAAAAATAAATTTCCTATTTGAAAGTACAATTAAATTCATTTTGAAAAAAATTCATTGCTAATTCATTTTGCGTATTAATTTCAGAAACTGAAAAAACGAGAGATGATACATTCGAACCTGAGGAACAAATCATTTACTTGGCGTTATTATCGGCAGTTATTCCTTATACTTTTTTTAGCAGCTGCAATATGCTATGCTATTCCAATGAACCATAAATATGATCCATTTATGATGGATGACAATAAAATCTATTTAAAAAAAGTTTCTGATTTGTCGGATGATAGCACATTTGTGATGGATGGTAATGAAATCTATTTAAAAAATGTTTCTGATTTAATTCCCAACGATGGTATGATGCCAGATAATAGGACAAGTATCAGTAACATTACCGCTTTAGTTCGTTCAAAACGTAGTTGTTGCGGTTGTTGTTGCTGCTGTTGTTGCTGGCATGTTTTATATTTAATTTTAAAAATTAAATTTTAATGATTGGGAATTGATTAACAAAAATCATAACTTTTGCAAGTAATTGAGAAATCGAAATTTTATCTAAGTTACCATTGCACTATCATTACTATACACACATTTACTCGTTTGCTTAAAATCTCATTACTCAAATGTAAGTCTTAAAAGACTTAAAAGAAATGTAAGTCTTAAAAGAAACACTGAGCTCTATTTACTAATATACTTATTAATAGATAAAAATGTGCTCTAACTTTTAACTGCAAATCACAAAATTTAAATGTTAAAATTCTGGTAATTAAAGCATGACAGTAAGCTAAGACTATTTCTTTATATTAAAACTTTTAAATCAGTTAATGTTAATTATTTTAAGCTGTTGCTGTTGTGGTAAAAAGAAGAAGCGATCCATTGATGGAAAAGAATTAGGTCAAGGTTCATTATCAAGACGTCGCCGTGCGCTTCATGATTTGGAAAGATGGAACTACATGGCAAATACGAAACGAAATATTCGTGGCGCTCTTTTGGAACTAATTTAAATTTTGTTAAAATCTGATCACCAGATTTTTTTAAAGCAAAATTTATGATAAAAGAGGCATCTTGAGACATCTGATAGGAACTATTTCTTTTATTGATGCAAACATCATAAAAGAATGCTAAAAATGATTTTATTACAATTTGAAGTTATTACAATTGAATATAAATGATCGTTAATTTCTATTTTGAAATTAAAGAGCAAAAAAAACAAACTTATGTTTGCATATCAATACTAATAAAATCCCACAAAAATTTTCCTGGAACATTATCCAGGAAAATTTTCATAAGAACTTTACCTGCCAATGTTCTCTGCTTCATAAATACTTTCTTTTTAACACTGTTCACTGATAAAAATCATTAATAGTCTGATAATACAGATCAAAGTTGATGATAAATGTTTCAGTGTTTATGGCATGAAAAAATATATATATATATTTATAGCATTTAATTAATTAATTAATTAGTTAGTGATATATTGTCTTCCACTTATTTGTCTTTAAACATATTTATATTATTATTCTATCTGATGCTTTCATATATCTTAACAAATAATTTATGCTGTTAATTTTGTAAAGTATTATTTTCATAAAGGTCAATAAATAGCTGTGATGATCAAAAGCAAACAGCTTTTAAGTGAAATATGAATTGGCTCCAATGCAACATGCAACAACTAATTAGTTTCAGTTAATTACTATGAAAAATCTCGATAGGATGAAAATGATTAATGAAACATCAGTCATTTTGTGATCTTTTAATCCAACAATTTGCAACTGAAAAACTCCGCTCTTTGAAGCAATATGACGCACCTAAGGCATACAATGTTTTCTTAATTACTAATTTAGAATTTGGAGAAATGAAATTACAGTGAAAATCCATACAACTATTATATTTTTTAGAAATTTTTTTATAAAAATTCGGAATTATTTTTTTGAACTAATTTTTCATTCATCAATTTTTAGATCTATTTGAAACAAATTTAATAAAAAAAAAAGAAATTCAATAGAAAATAAAACAAAAAACAACTCATTTTTCAAGTTATCAGTTTAAATTTGAGTCAGATATGTAATTTGAACTAATTTCATGAGTACAAAACAAGTTTGATTTATTACTACGTAATAATAGCACAAACAAAATTTGTGCAAATAAAACATGATTTATTTCACATGTTTATGACACAGGCATTTTATGAACCAAATTACTGTCTACATATTAAGTTAAATTGTATACGCTCTAAGTTCAGACACGGACAAATATGTGTGTTTAGTTTCGAAATTAAAAAATTTACACAAAAAGAATGCCATATCTAAAGTTTCGAATTAAATAAACCTTCGTTTACTTATAATTATCTGATGACAATCTTGACTACAATATAAATTGTTTAAATTTTTCAAAAAATTATTTACAATATTCTGGTATTTATCTTAATAAGACTTTGTAAAATACATACTATAAGATTCAAATTTATCAGTGCATTAGTGCATGTTGTTGTCCTGGAAAAGTCAACTTGCCAAAAAGTGTTAGAACGGATAAGCGCCGGATGCTTTGTTTCCTACTCTAATAGGAATGGGATTGAAATACACCTGCATATCGCATGAAATATATATATCTATTAATCTAAAGCCAGTCGTTATGGCGGTGGTATTTGACGTAGAGATTGCAGATGTCACTTGAATTCTTTTAATTAATAAAAATTTATGTTAAAAAGAAAATTACGAAAGAATAATGACAAAATTTTCCAATTATTCCACCTTTGTCACCTTTGACAAAATTTATAACATTTTTTCAATAAGTTTAAATTTAAATTTGTTTTGATTAAAAACAAAACTGGATACATATATTAGTAATTTATTATTATCGTATATCATCATAATCAACATCATCGTACAACATCTTATATTAAAAGACTTAATAGAGAGAGAGAGAAAAGGGAGAGAAGAAATGGATAAACGAAATATTAACTAGTTAAGTGGACTTTCTATCTCCCAACTATTACATAATTTATTTGTAATGAACATGTTTATTTTGTTTGTCCAATTGTTTGCTTATTATTTCCATTAATCTTTTCGACAATTAAAAGTTAACACTTTTAAAATCTTCGCTCTCAATCATTCATCTACTTATTGATCATTTGAGGAAATATAAATCCGGATACTAAAATTATTAAAGCATCTTATGTGTGTCTATGCTTGAAGTGTTGATAATTAAAATGGTAAGAATTTCAAGGATTTCGCAAAGACAGGCTTATGTCACATCAAAACAACAATTTAAAAATAATAAATGACAATGAATGTAATTACATTTAATAATTAAAGCACTCAATATAAAAGGAACCAATAAAGATAATTTAACAAACATTTGTTAACTGCAGTTTTATAATCATTTGCTTTTAATTTTTTCATCTTACATATTTCTTCTTTGAGTTTTTCTCATTGCTTTTTTTTTCAAATTTTATTTAAAAAAAAAACAATTTTGCTAATTATTGTCAATTTTTAGAACGAATTAAAAAAAAAAAAGTACGAAAAGTTCTAATTGTCTACCACAGAATGCGCTGTCGATTGATAATTCTTCTGATCATCACTTCTGAAATCATCACTGTCATCAGTATGCAATCAATAAAAACAAAAGCAACAGGTGCTACAAATAAATCAAAGCATGATCATCATATAGCAGTTAAATCAAATGCAGCAATTATTGGTAAAATTCCAACTCATCTAGATGATCCAGTGATCAAATTAACGGATATCATCGAATCGGAAACTCAACATGATTCAGTACATTCAACAAGCAATTCAAAATTGAAACATGAATTAGACGAGCATAGCGTTGATGGTTTTGAACGAGCAAGACGAAGTTGTGGTGGTGGTGGTGGTTGTGGAAGAAGTTGTGATTGTTGCGGTTGTGGTTGTAGTAATTGTGAATGTGGTCAATGTCAATGTGGATGTCAAGGTTGTCAAACGCCATGCACTTGTAGTAGTAGCACATCTACCACCTGTACCACCACAGTTACAAAGTTTGTTTTTTTCTCTTCTTTTTTTCCAAAAATTATTAAAAGATACACACGTTCAATAAGTTATGTGAAAATTTTTAAATTTTAAGAGTAAATTCAAATGTATCAGTGAGAGCGCTAATTTTGTTGTAGACGTTCAATTAAATCAAAAAAGCACTTCTTTATAGCTAAACATTTCGGAATATTAAATTTCTACTTATGCAAATTTAATTTAAACAATTAATTTAAAAAAATTTTTTTTGAGCCACTTTTTTTTTGATTTTTTTTTTTTTTTAGTTTCTTAACGAATTTTTTCTATTTCGCATTACTCCTTTTATCATTCTGTTTTTGACATTTCATATATAATTAAGCTTTCTTGTTACCGTTTTTGAAAATTGTTAAAATAACGGAAAAATGATTAAAAACTTTTGAATGGAATCATACATCTTGGAAAAAGTTTATAATTTTCAGATGTTGCAAGACAACTTGTCAACAGTGTTGTTGTCAGTGGTGTTGCGAATGTGATAGTTGCTGCTATAGTGGATGCGGTGGTGGTGGTGGTGGCGGTGGATGTGGTGGTGGTGGCAGATGTGGCACTGGTGGATGTGGTGGCGGTGGTGGGTGTGGCGGTGGTCCTGGTGGCGGTAGTGGTGGTGGTGGTGACAGTAATCCTGGTACTTACATTCGAATTAAGCGCGATAACATGAAACTTTTTGAAGGACGTTTGCAACGTGAAAAACACTCGCGACGGGTATGTTACTATGAAATTAAGTGTAATACTTTAAAAAGATTATTTTTGCATATTAAGTTTAACACCAGCAAAATTTTGCATTAATCATAAAAAAAATCTGATTTTTGGCATTTTATTTTTCATGTTAATACATTTGATTTGTAAAGAGAAATTATTTTTAGAGGAATGGCCGTAGACGTTTTAAGAATGGTTTACCAATTAAGAAGAAATCTCAGGTATTCAATTATTAACACCGGACACTATATATGATGAATTAATTTTTTTCTGATAGTACTAAAATTTATTGTCAAAAATTTGTTATAAAATATTCCACATCATTTCTGCAGATGCCTAAATTATTTGTATCATTTTTAATTAATCGAATCACATTTAATTAGTATACTTATTTATGATTTAGATTTCGAAAACATAGTTAAATTCAAGTACTGTATTATTTGTTAAAAAATTTTCACAGTTTATTAATTCATATTGAAATTCTAAATGTTAGTAAATAAGGATTTAAGCTAATTGATAACAAATTCAAAGAATTTTTAGAATACCGAATACTGTAATTAATACCAGATACTGTATTTCAGGGATGCTGTTGCTAAATACAAATTCACTATACAAGATCATGATCAAGCAGCGAATAGAAATGTGGTTGATAAAATGAGCCGAGAAATTTTGATCTTGTATGATATAAATATCGAGAACTAACGGATTTAATCTCTTTCAAAATTTCACCTTAACCAAAAAGAGCTTACATTCTACGAATGCATTCCAATGATGTTTTAATTTAAATTCAGAGAATTATTAAAATTAATATCGGATACTGTATTTCAGAGAGAAAAAGAAAAAATTCAGAAAATTTGATGTTTCCAATTTGATAATTTGTCATGAATATTTTCGGCATCCATAATTTGAATTTTATACTAATGATAATAGTATATATGAAATGATTATGAAATTTTTAAAATTTTTTTTAAAAAAGATTTAATTAAAAAAAATCTCTATGTAATAATACTATAGCTAGCTATTACAGTAGGATAGAAACAAAATTTATCATAGAAATAACCTTTACCACAATGAATCTTATCAATACAATTTATTAATCTTTTTGCATGTTTGCAATTAAAATAACCATTTTTGTCACTTGATTAATTTCAGAGTCCATTTTTCGCTTAAAAAATTCACTTCGATTTTTTTTTTCAAGCAAAAAAAAATCACAGGAGCGGAAATTCATAGGGCATAATTAATTATTTTGTTAGGCTAATTAATGATAAACTAATGAAAAGTAAAAAATGAAAGGAATAAATGGGAACATTTTATATAGCTCCCAGAAAAAAACAATGCATACAATTCCTACTACTACCACTATTACTCCCATAAATCATTTCATTGGTTTAAACATTAAACAGTAATTAATGTATAATCAATGTGAGAGAGAACATATACATATTTATTGGGAACGTAAAAATTATTATTATTATTCCGTCTATGTTCCAGTGGTATTTTATTTCTCATAACTTGATCTGTGTATAATTTAATTTTCAAAACTTATGTATTTCAGCATACCTTTCAAATGTTAATTTTAAAATTTTAAAAGGTTTCTGTAGCAAAAAAAAGGAAATACTTTTATTAATGAGAGAGCAGAATTACACATTTTGCTAATTAAGAGATAGACAATCATCTAGGCGTCGATCAAAAGTGACAGATATTCCAGTATAGTTCATCAATATAATATTCGGCAGTAACGGTCATCTAAGAAAAAAAAAAGCCCAGAGTGACAACATTAACAGCCATCAGTAATAAACCACAACCAAGTTGTTGTTACAAATACAATTTCCATTCACAATAATAATTAATTAGGCAACCAGTAAAAACAAATATTAAGCGTACAACTAAAAGAAATAGACAGTAAAAGGAAGGAGAAACAAAACAGAAAGATTTCTTCACAAAAAAATTGCAATTTTTTTTGCATAACAGATGATGGAACAAGTAAGTGGTTTGTAAAACCTGCACAAATGAATCATTAAACATAATAAAAAGAAATCTATTCAATAAAAAAATTGAAAAACATTCCATCGAAATATCTGTTTTGATCAATTCAAATTTCTGTTCTTTAATTTTAGTCTTGAATTTCCCATTCAGATTACAAATAAATGAGCTTTAGAGAACATGAAAATCATGATCTACTGATATTTATTTTGACTTAAAAAAATTGAAAGGACATTCATAGATCAATCAATCTACACGCAAATGTAGAAAGACAACTTGAAAAACTATTTATAAATATGACTTGAAAAACTATTTATAAATATGACTCGATTTTAATTAGAAAAATTTCTCACAGAAATCAATTAACATATCTTGAAGAAAAAAACATACCTATATATGTAATATATAAGCACATAAAACCATATATTTTTGATAAAAATTTCAAAAATATGCATCACAATTATCATTTTCACACAAAATTTTATTCTAATTCTATGATGGACTAGCAGGAGAATCAGTAGCAATTGCTTGAATATTACTGACTGTTTTCGTCGATGGTACTGGATCCTCAGGCGGTGACTTTCCCTGTTCGACACCTACTGTTAGTTCCATGCCCTTAAGACAATCACTTCTCTCAATAATATGTTGCCCTTCTGTTGTAGGATGATATTCCTGTAACTGTGGTTTAACATCAGTTAGCTGATTTTCAACAGCATTACTGTCCTGATCATTTCGTTCTCGATCATCTTCCCTTGAACGTTTTTCGAAATGTTCCTCCTTGTCGCATTCATGTATAGCATGTGGACTACCACGTTTACGGCGATCAGGTGAATATGGTCGTTTTTCGAATGGACTTATTGATCTTGACCTGAAGAATTCGACAAAATCAGTGAACATTCCCTTTGTACAAATCCTTATTCCCTTCTTCAAACATTTTTTTCTTTTTTACAAAATTCAAGGAGGTAAAACAATCAGTATAAAAATTTGAAAACAACAACCTTGATCGACTTTTGCTTCTCGATCTTGACAAACTTCTCCTCCGTCGCCGTCCATAACGATCATATACACGACGATCGTAGTCATATTCACGTTCCCTATCCCGATCCTTTTCTCTATCACGATCATAAAACCATCTACGACCCAGTGAAGAGCCACCACGTCCACGTCTGAAACTGAGCATTTAACCTGAACTTTTTAGAGCATCGCAACTTATATAAACTAATAAATAAGATCCGAAACAATCCGCCAGGTCATTTATTCACAGCTGAAAGTAGTTGCGGTTGAATTCCATCTATTACTTTCTCACACATTTTACCACAACGCTATCATCTTACGTATTATAGCGACATACGACATACCTATAACCACCGTCTGCTCCACCTCGACGTGGACCACCTCTAAATGGCTGCCCACCGCGTCTGAAGTTTCGTCCGCGTTCATCACTGTAACCGTATCCTTGAGTACCAACAGTTGGCTCATTACCATGCGCAAATCTGCATCTCGCACCGTAACTACATGTACCCGATTGAAAAAAGGTGCACTGTTTCACTGCTGCAAAAAATAAAAGTTTATAAGAAACTGGAAGGATTCAGAAATGTCAAGAATCAATACAAATAGGAAGCTTACCAGGACGGCCGTAAGATGGTGCTTCAGATGTAGATGGACCACTATGAGTAGTCAAATCCACACCTACTGTAGGTGTAACTCCGGCCGGAACTGGTCCATTCAACAATGGTTGCTGCTGCTGCACCGGAAGTATATATTGACCAGCTGATAAAGCAGGTGGCATTGGAAGCCTAAAAAAGAACTAAGTTAAGCTGTTAAAATTTCTTGATAGATTCAGGATTTAAAGTGAAATTTTGAAGTAATTTGCAGAAAGTCTTGTAGAAAATATTTTTGCAGTATAATTAAGTGAAAAAAAAAATATAATACCCATGAACGAAACGGGGTGGTGGCATGGACACATTCATAAGGTTTGAAACACCAGAATGTGTTGTCAGCTGAGCATATGTTGGAGTTGTCGCTACATTGGCTTGTGAAACGATAGGAGCTGATGTTGCTATCGTACCAGTAACAGCAGTAGTAGTTGAGGACACTTTATTGAGTATACTTGCTAAATCCGAACTTGAACCAACAAGGCCCTTTTTTTTCAATTCAGTCATTAATTTCTGCAAAGATTCCAATAACTTGATTTATATATACTTCTCAACAGTTTAGCATTATTTAAAACACCAACGTTAAACAAAAAATGCCAAGATTTAAAGATTAATGCCAAAATTTAAACATTTAAACAGATTTAAACATTAACGATGCATGAACAGTTATCTTCAAACCCGTACAAAAATACCCATATTAAAAATTCAAAAAAGATGATTGCATACTTGAACATCTATTTCTTTCCCGTCACTCTGATTATGACTTGCTAAAGCTCCAGCAGTGGTAGCAGCATTTGCGAAAGCTTCAGCTACATTCTAAAAAGTACCACTTTAAATCCAATGCAAATGCTGAAATCCTAAAGTTAGAATCAAAAGTTAAAAGTCTTGTAATCCTGAAGTATGAAGTTAGATTTCAGATTTTGGTTCAAATAATTAAGAGTTCAAATAATCAATTGCCTGATTAACATCATCATCAGCTTCAGATTCTAGTGGTATTTCGGTTGGTGGTAATATAGCATCAGTTAGCAATTCTGGTTCAGCATCCGCCAATTCGGTTGGTCTGAAAAATGTCAGATGAAACTTCCGAACAAAAATTGTAAAAAAACAAAACAAACATCGACATTTTGCGATAACGTCTAATTCTTTTGTATTTTACACAATAACATGATCACACTTACAAAGAGGGATCATAAAATGGCATCATAATAGTTTTCTGCCGTTCTTCCTCGATTTTTTTCGCTTCACTCTGTGAACCTCGACGTTCAAAAAATACCGCATCCGTAAGCGGTATCAATTTCCACTGAAAATTTCTGTCATATCAGATAATCAAAAGCTGACCCTATAACACACTAAATAATTTCAAAGCAGTTAGAATTCTGTTAAAATAAATATGTATTAATTACGGTTTTGAATTTTTAAATAAATATTAGAGATATTTTTGATTAACAATTAACACGATCTTGACATAAAGAGACTAACTGAATGCATTTTAATACGTCATCACATACATTTATTTTAACCTGCCATGAATAACAGCACTATACTCCAACAGATTAAATTTTTGAAAAAAATTTAATGACTATAAGAATTTTTCAAGGTCGAAACTGTTAGAAATTTCAATAATCTTTAAGTTACTTTAATTAGAAAAGCATAAAAAATCGGCCATACTGGTATATGAGTGATTCCTTCCGAACGACCAGAATTAAAGCCAAATTCAGTTATGTGCAGGCTGCGTTGCTCTATCATAAATGTTCGTTCACGCTGCATTTCTAGATGTTTCATGTCTTCAGATGATAATTTACTAACATTCACTGAAATTTGAACTTCAAATTACAACCTGATGATGGATCAGGTGATTCCATAAGTTAAATTTAAAGCGATAACATTAAAAACAACTGCACTTGAAATATTTACTGCGATGAAAACAGAACAAGATTAAATAAGAATTAAAATTATTTCCTTACATTAATGAATTTCTCGTGAACTAATATAACAAATTACAACAATTATACTTTCCTATTATAACTGATATTACCTCAAATTTAAAAAAAAAAAAATTGTGAAAAAAAAAAACTAACATCGTTCACCCTCTTCTACTTCAAAGTAGCGAACTTCAACAAGTTCCTGTCCATTTTCATCAGCAAAACGTATTTTTCGATTACCAATTGGTATAATATTTGGTTCTTCTACCACCAATTCTTTTTTCTCCTCTCCCGATCCCTCATCTTGTTTCTCTTTATTAAGTGATTTTGAGGTATCACTATATAGTCCCTCCTGAAAAGAAAAAGCAAATCACAAATTCGCGTAAAATCAAAAAGGCAGTTTTTGAAAAAAAAAAAAAACAACCAACCATAACGCTTGGTATAACGGATGTTGATGGTTTCAAATTTAATGCTGGTCGTTTTTTCGTCTGCTTTGGTGGTGCTTTCTTATGTCCTGGATCCATCAAAGCATCCATAAATGTATTGCTCATCATAACTCCTGTATATCATTCAGTTTTCAAATTATGCAAGAATTATTAAAATCAATGTTTCAGAATTTTATACAGATATACATTATATTAGAAAAAATAGACAATATTTATTTACTGTTTCAGCTGAAATTTAAAGACCGCATATATCCGTTAATAAGAACTTTTTGTATCAGAAATATAATATTTAAAATGTAAAGCTTACTTGCAGGAACATTTGTTACAGGTTTTTTATCCGAAAATGGTACAGATGATGAGAGAGGCGGCGCTGAAGTGCTAACAGCTGATACTTTTGGTATACTAACTGGAACAACAGCTATAATGATAAAAAATAAAAGGTTAAGAATCATTTCGAACATGAAAAATAAATGTACGACAATTTAACATTTAAATTGGTATTCTTGATTTAAATTCCTCATTGCTAATGCGTGTTGTATGACAATTTAAATAATTAACTTCTAATTTGTCTCACTACAAAAAAAAAATATAAGCTTACCCAACAATTTAAATTGAAATATGGTAATTTGTCAACTAGCTTATTGAATAAAACAATTTAATCATAAAGACAATGGCATATGACATACCAGTGCGTTTTTTAGCATCCAATAATGCTTTGCTCGGTACACTTCCTTTCTTTTTTGATGCGACCGTTGTGCTTGTACCACTTTTACTTGTCGAAACTTCGTCATCACCTTCTAATCCTAAAAAAAACCAAGTAATAGTAGTAATAAAAGACACTTGCAATGATCTCGCCAGTGATTAGCTTTTCTACCACAAGTGCAACAATTATTCGATGATCATTCAAGCCTGTTGTTGCTGCTGCAAAACAAACTGTTGTAATCCTGCCAGAAAATTGATTTACTCCTAACTAGCTTATAGATGATACGACGCGGGTGAAAAATATCATATCTGAATCAATCGAAGAACGATGGGTTGGATTTAATAAAATTTACGTGATGAGAATTAGGTGCGATTGAATGATGTGTGCAACTTAAGCGATTCATGTGACATTTCTACAATAACAGTTGTGATTGAGATTATCACTACCACTCACTATCACCATAGTCTTTTGGGTAAGCCTCAAGTAAGTCAACTGGGTAATCCTTAACACACTTATGCTTATGCTTTGTAAACAGTGCAGTAACCATCCAATCCAGAGAGATCATCAGAGAACCATATCAGATAGATATCATCAGCCATCAGTGATACCACCAAAAAACGGTATCGGACAAGTCAAACCGTCAAAATCGAAATACCCTTCGTAATTAATGTAATTCAGATTTATCCGATTAATTTAAGTGTCATTATTCAAACCACTATTTCTCTTTCATTCATTTCTTTTTTGTAAAAATTCTAATTATCATCATCGTCATCATCAATTTCCTTCCTTCCATATCTGACAGTGTTTTTGAAATTTTTTTGAAGAATTTTCACTTTTATTTAACTTTTTCCTTCCAGCACCAGCATCATCACTCTTTCTGAATTACTCGTTTTGAGTGCCCACAGTTCATCATCATCATCATTTTCGTCGATTATTTCTAATAATGTTGTTGTTGGCTAGGGGAAAAAGCATAGTTTTGTTGTTTTCATATATAATACTGTATATATGATTTGTGAAGAAAATAAGTAAGCAATGATTTTCACGGAATTCAACAAAATGGTTGTCCGAAATGCTTGAAAAAAAAAAAAAGAACAGTTTTATGGGGAAAAAAAAATGCACAACAACAGTTAGCAGTAGAAGCAGCACGGCTCGTACAATCACCGAACAACTGTTGCATGATGGAATGAAGATGAAGAATCCTGAAATTTATTTATATTATTAAGGTGAATATACTCTATATGGCCAGTACTAATTGCTAATATTCAAAATGAAACATAAAAAAATTCTGTGATCATGTTAACAAAAGCATATTAACTTAAATCTTCGAATATACTATTATTAAATTTTTGTTAAAATATATTGAACTATAATAAAGTATATATATATAAACTATATTAAAGTATATATAAAATATACTATTAAAGTATATTAAACAAAGATTTAATATACTGTATTAAATCTTTGAATATACTATTGCTAAATTTTTGTTAAAGTACATTAATACTATTAAAGTATATTAAACTACAATAAAGTATATATAAAATTTAAAAAATATATACATAAACTATATTAAAGTATATATAAAATATACTATTAAAATATATTGAACAAAGATTTAATATACTATATTAAATATATTTAGTATAGTATATTAAATCTTGTTAATATATATCATATTAAATATAGTATATTAAATATATAGTATATTAAATCTTTGAATATACTACGTATCATAAAAATCGCTTCCAAACGTCTATGCAATTTCAAGTTTAGAAATATGTTTCAAAAAGTTATTTTTCATTTCCAATCAATTTTAATATTTTTATATGTTTCTTTTTGAAACCAAAAAGAGATTAAACGAATCACCTGTTTGTCAATATGCTGCAAATAAATTATCTTTCACAAAAGCATTGTTAACCTTAAATCGTCAAATATACTAAATATCTATATTTGCAATCAATTTCAAGCTTAAAAATATATTTCATTTGAAATAACATCCCATCACTATCGTTAATATTACATTATGCAAGATCAAATTATTCCAGTACACCTATCTTTTTGAATTTTCAAAACCGAATGTCTATTTCAAATCAAGTAATGACCAGAACTGATAGGATTAACCCGTTTAGCTAGCATTACTATTTGTTTGATAGTTAAAGATGAAATCTTTAATGCTCTGAAATATTTTAAAAATTTTTTCTACATAAAGTGGTCTTGCAAACTGCAACATTAACATCCCACCAACGAATGCACACACTTTGCCAACAACTTACAAAACTCTCAAAAATTTTCGAGATTTCATTCTTCTTTTTTTTTTTCCCGAAAGTCTGCAGCAAAAATTGAAACACGAAAAGAAGTGCACGCATTTGTAAGTTCCAGGCACTCCGACTATTTTTTTGATGAAAAAAATCCCGCAGCTGAGACTAAATGATGTCCAAAAAGAGAATATTCGACCAGTACAGTACCTGTAGAACGGAATTTCGATGTATAGGTTTTGGCTGTTTTTGGACGTCGTTTCTTTTCTCTGCTTTCCTCACCCAATTTCTCGAACATATTGAATTCATTAAGCTTATTCGACGTTGCTTTGGCTGTGTCACTTAATTTTTCTGCTTTATTTTTGAGGGTTGAAGCCTTCATGGGCTTTTCAGTCTTCACAGATACAGTATCTGATTTCTCAGAATTTTCGATACTTGCAGACTTTTTACTAGATTCCATTTTATTTCCAGAAATGTCCTTTTGCTTGCTTCCATCTGATTCTATTTCTTTATCAACAGTTTTGGTAGTAGAATCTAGACTATCTTTCTTGATCTTTGTTTTGCTGGTACCTCCAGATGCCAGATGAGGTGTTTTACGCTTTGCAGAACCGACTTTTTTCAGTTCTTCAGAAGACTGATGAGGTGGCGCGGAAACCAAACGTTTCCACCTTACCACCAAATCACGAGATATTTTGCGCACGTCTAAAAAACAAAAAAGTAAGATGAAATACATCATACTTGCGAATACAAAGCGATATAAAATAAAAAATTACACGATCCTAAATTATTTGAAACCAACCATGATCAGGACAGGTTTTCGATAATTTACGCACAAATTTCGGAGTATCATTTGACTGCAGCAACTCCAGCGTTAGATTTGCCTTAAATGGATCTGGTTAAATTAAGGTTAAAACTAAACGGAATTTGCTTCATTTGCCAAAAAACAAAATATGGCATTTCGAAATTCAAAACATATGAACAAGCAGAGACACGTTTACACACACTCGCACTAATTATAAGTGAAACTTTCATCAAAGACAGAATTCTAAGTTTTAAATAACGTTAATAACAAGACCTGAATGATCATGATGAGCTGTTAGAATCAATCGTAGAAGATGTTCGAATGGTGAGATTACTGCATATCATTAATAAGAAAAAAAAAAAAAAAAAAAAAAAAAAAAAAAAAAAAAAAAAAAAAAAAA